>JAOWBW010000626.1:114192-329102 GCA_026119855.1 Campanula takesimana
GTGATGACGGAAGTACTAGAGAATAGGAAAAGAGGCAAAATGGGAACGTCAACTTGCTAACTCGATCCGGACGAGTCATAGCAATCAACCATACTACTTCTGCAGCAAGCACCTCTTCTCAAAGATCGCAAGTTCGCGACACTCCCGAAGACCCTTTATTGGATCACTCAAGAAAACTCAAGGCCACATCTCCATTTGGGACCTCATTGCATCCTCAAAGAAGCACCGAGATCTTGTCATCAGTAATCTTTGATCACACAAGCTCTCCTGATACTACTCTCGATGACCTTACTGCAATGATAGGCCACATTCATTTTGGCAATGTCATCACCTTTGCCGACATGGATCTTCCACCATTTGGTTCTGATCACAATGAGGCCAATTATCTCAAGGTGAGAGCAAGGGGGAGACCTATCTCAAGAGTCTTGGTGACGGTGGTTTCCGCACTCAACTTAATGCCCGGTCGAATCATGGGCATACTTGGCGGAATAATTCAGATTTGAAGCCTTCTACCCATGTAATCCGAGTTACGACAGCACTGCCCGCACATTCATGGGTATGGGGGGAATAGACATTGGTTTGGGAGCATGGTTATGTCAGTCCCATTTCAAGTGCTCGATGTGCCTTCTTCATTTACTTACTATGGGGCCACCCATGGATACATAGTTCTAATGCCGTCCCTTCGACTCTCCATCAGTGTGTGAAGTTCAGAAATGGGATGAAATAGTGACCGTTATGGCAAAACGTCACTATCCACTGAAAGGGGGAACCCATTCACCAAATTCAGCATGGTTTAGCAGACTCTACTCTCTCACCGGGTCAATCAACGCCATTGACAAGAAGGGGAAAACAGATCTTGGACCCTCGACAATCACAAGGTCCTTTGTATGATGAGGAATATGGACTACTTCCCCGGTTTAGGCTAGGGAAATACCAACAGGGGAAATGAACCTGTGGAGGTCCCATTCGTCAAGAACAAATTCGGTTTGGGATACGAACCTTCCAGAGATGACTTGAAACACGAGCAAGCCGTCAAGAATGAAAAGGCCCAAGCTCGTAGGGAAGGCCATCATTATGAGATTCCAATTTGAGGCCTTACCGCAAGACACTGAATGGCTACTTTGTCCATCAAGGGGAAGAGGTTCTGTACGTAATCTTTCCCGAGCCATGGGTTAACAGCAAGGCATCAGAAAGCCCGGTCTCGAAATCTTTACCGACTCTGAGATCCAGAAATCCGAAGAGGAACTAACTCCCATGTCACCCCGAGAATGGTGGGGAAAGAAAGTGACATAGAGTCCGAGACAGAGATTACCGCAGGGGAAGAATTGATAGATTTAACCTCAATGTTCGAGGAATTTGCCATCATGGATGAGTGCCAAGTCAATGCCATCTACGACACCAACATAAGAGGAAACTATCAGCGAGATCCAGCCAGAGCTCCGAGCCAATCAACAACTGGTATTCTATAAAGGGGCCCGTGGTATCCGAGGAATTCTGTTGAGAAATGGGGGCATTCAGCGCAATGTTACAAAGGAAGACTTGTTCACTTTTACTTTCGAGTCCAAGAGTATTTCTGATACCCTCACCCAAGAGGATATGGAAGCCATATCCGAGCGTGTGTTCCCTTTCTTTGTTAATGAAAAATTTGATATTTCCTAGTACCCTGAGATTCCAAACATCATGAATGATGAATTTAACTAATAATGAATCTAATGAACTAGTTAATAATGATTCAATAATGATGAAATAGACCACAAAAACACCATACTTAAATAAACTTGCTCAACAGGTCCGTAGTCGTGGTGAAATGGTCCAGTGGCTGACGAAGAACTGCATGTTGTAATCTGGGTACCGACAAAGAGCCGAAAGAACCCATGATCGGAAGCTTCTTCAAGGGGAAGAGAAGGTAGATTGACTGTACTGCTCAGAGAGTTCGTGGATGTATTTTCATGGTCATACAAAGACATGCCGGGTTTAGACAGAAAGATCGCAGCACAGAATTCGTCGATCAGAGACGATGCTAAGCCGACAAAACAGAAACTCAGAAAGATCAAGCCAGAATGGTCTCTACAGTCAAAGAAGAGATAGAAAATCTTCTCATGTAGTTCATCAAAGTTATTGAGTATCCAACATGGCTAGCCAATGTGGTCACAGTCCAAAAGGCTAATGGCAAGGTTCGTGTTTGTGTGGACTTTCGGGATTTGAACAAATCTTCTCCAAAGGACCTTTCCACTACCCAACATCGACATGCTAGTCGACTCCACTGCTGCCTACGAGGTCCGCTCATTTTGGATGGTTTTGCTGGGTACAATCAGATTCTCATGGCTGAAGAGGATCAATACAAGACGCTGCGTTCACAACGCCATGGGGCACCTTTTGCTACACAGTTATGCCGTTTGGGTTAAGGAACGCTCGGGGCTACTTATCAAAGGGATGTTACAGACTTGTTCCATGACATGATTCACAAAGAGATCGAGGTCTACATGGATGAAATGATCATCCACTCCAAAGGGACCGATGGTCAACACTTGATCGACCTCCGCAAGATCTTTGAAAGACTTCGGCAACACAAAATGAGGCTCATTCCCGCAAAGTGCACTTTTGGGTTATCCGAGGCAAGGTTCTTGGTTACATGGTCACGGAAAGGGGAATTGAAGCGGATCCCTCAAAAATCAAGGCACATTGACATGCCTCCTCCCAAGACACAGAAATAAATCAAAGGTTTCATGGGCAGAGTAGTACATCGGTCGTTTGTGCACCAGCTTACTTCTATGTGTGAGCTAATCTTCAAGCTATTCAAGAAGAATGTGGCTCTAGAATGGACCGACGCTTGCCAAGAAGCTTTCGACCAAGTGAAGCATTACTTAACATGCCCCCTCATCTTGGTTCACCTCACAAGGAGAAGCCTCTCTTGCTCTATCTCACAGTGAACGATGAAGCCCTTGGGGCTATGCTAGCACAAGAGCAACAAGACTCCACAAAAGAGAATGCCATTTATTTTGTCAGTCGCCGATTTCAAGGGGCGAAAAGAACTACTCCGTCTTGAGAAGTCATGTGCAGCACTGGTTTGGGTTACTCAAAAGATCAAACATTACATGGAAGCCTTTCCAATCAAGCTAGTAGTAAAAGTGGACCCCTCCGCTAAATCTTCGAGAAGCCTTTCATGTCAACAAGGATAACCAAGTGGTACTTCATGCTCGTCCGGCTATGATATCACTTACATAACACTCAAATCCATCAGGGAAAGTGTTCAGGGATCAGCTTGCTAATTTCCGTGTGACGAAGTGAAGGGGGAAGACTTACAGTTTCCCGATGAGTACTTGGTTTGCACTACAACCGAGGAAAATAAGTGGTAACTCTTTTTAGATGGCACCACCAATAAACATGTTTATGGGATAGGAATGTTGCTTGTCGATCCAAAGGATATCTACACTCCAATTGCAATCCGTCTTGAATTCGAAGCTACCAACAACATTACCGAATATGAGGCATGCATAGCGGGGCTAAAAGCGGCCCTAGAAAGAAATGTTACAGATCTAGAAGTATTCGGTGACTCGTTACTCCTTATCAATCAGACGTCTGGTAAATGGCGAATCCAACCCGACCCTCCATCAATATGGTCAACACCTCGAGGAATTGGTTGAACAATTTTAACACATCACGTTCAATTATTTGCTGAGGGACAAGAATCCTTTGCCGATGCCTTAGCCACATAGCCTCATTGGTTGAAATGCCCAAAGAAAAATGGTGAAACCCTTCAAATTTCAAGAAGGACCAGTCCGGCATACTGCAACGAACATAGAGATCAATGAAGTCCAAGATAACCCTCCATGGTACACAGACATCATGAACTTTCTCACAATGGCTCCTTTCCTGAAAACAACAATGGGAAAACTCGAGTGGCCTTACAAAGCTAGCTGCCAGATATGTGCTGATTGGAAACCGAGTCTACAAAATACATATTAAGGGATCAATTTTTATGTGCAAATGAGCCGAGCTCAAGAAATCATGCACGAAGTCCACGAAGGCGAGTGTGGTCCCCACATAAATGGATTATGTTAGCCAAGAAGATACTCCGTATTGGTTACTATTGACCACGATGGAAAGAGACTGCATCGAGAAAGTCAAGAATGTGCCAAGTGTATTCATGACCACACCATAGCCATTCTCATTGTTGGGGTATAGATATCATCGGCAAAGTCCATCTTACAGGAAGCAATGGACAGTCATTCATTCTAGTGGGGCCGTGGATTACTTCACAAAGTGGGTCAAAGCACAAGCTTACCGAGTTCTCAATGCTAAGAAAGTGGCCGAATTCGTGAAGAACAACATCATGTGCCGATATGGTATTCCTCATGAGATCATCTCCGATAATGGCTCTCACTTGAGAAAGAATGGATGCACTTTTAGTTAACTACAAAATTACCAAGCACAAGTCATCCCCGTACCGTCCCCAAGCCAATGGATCGGTCGAAGCAGCAAATAAGAAAATCAAGGTCATCATACGAAAAATGGCTTCACACAGGAAGGATTTTGGCCCAAGAAATTACACTAGCATTGTGGGGCTACCACACATCAATACGGTCAGTAACGGGAGAAACTCCATACTCATTAGTTTATGGTTCTGAAACCATACTCCCAGTCGAACTCGAGGTTCCTTCTCTACGGGTCTTACTCGAGAACCAAGTCAACGAGGTTGACTGGATGCAAAGTCAATATGAGTAACTAGCCTTACTTGACAAAAAAAGGTTAAGAGCGTTTGAACGCACAAGGGTGTGAATACCCCTTTCCAAATGCGGGCGTGCACGGGAAGTCTTTCTTTTTATTTATTTTATTTATCTTTTCTATGGGATTCGATATTCAAGTTGGCATTTAACTTTATTAAGAGTAACCACGTTATTTTTATTGAGCTAAAACATTGAGAAACAGCTAACAGAGAAGGTTCGGGGGTCAAGTTACGACAAGAGAAAATATCAAGTTATCACTCCTATCGCCCAAGCAGTCGGACTTTCTATTATGATGAATGTGTTAGTAGTGTGTTAGTGATTGAGACCGGATCTGAAGATTGCCTACGTTTTTCTCGTGATGAGAAGCTCAGGTCAGCGTAGTTCGCACATAAACGGAATAGGGAGAAAGAATAGGGATCATGCATGATGAAGGGGGAGGAGAAAGAATCATACAAGATGATCACATCCTAGAATAATGATTATACCATTGATAAGATCAACATGTAGTCCTCATATTCATCCTTAGAGGATTATTGATCATGGGAATATTTACCTAAAGTTTAGGGTTTAGAAGTAGTTCCAGATTTTCGTGGATCATCATCGGCTATATAATATAAACAGGGATTAAAACATTAGATCTAGCACGTTATGCATGGGATAAGCCGTAGATCTAGCATAATAATAAGAACATCATGATATGCATGAAATAACACATAAGCATGAAGATCGCTACCCTAGATATAGAGCATATTATGAATTCTAGCAAGAACATGAAGAACACGTTATGAATCATATGAATATAGATGTATAAACATAATGAAACTAGCATAAATCAGATCTAAACTAAGAAAACATGAAAAATTCTCACCAATCTTGACAAGAACGAAGTAGAATCTTTTGCGTGGATTCACCGGACCTTCGGGATTGCTAGAAAGGCTTGGAGAGAGATTTCTGTCGTCAGTTTGGCTTGTAGAACTCGGAGGAGAGAATTGTGTGTCGAATTATGAACTGAGGTCATCTATTTATAAGAAAATTCGACCTGGGAGAAGTGGCCGCCCAAGCCGAAATAAGTGGCCGCCCGGCCGGTCCAAGTGGATTGGCTCGATTCTCGAGGTTCTAATTACTCTGGACTCTGGGGAAGGATTAGATAACGTCTATCTTTCCAGCTTCATCCGATCAGCCGTTGATATCTTTTATCTGGCTTTTCTGGAATTTTGATAAGTCCTATGCAGTTCGTAAATACCTGGGAGGTCCCTGTGAGTTCTAGAATGCCTAACAACTCATTTTCAGGTTGGGTACTAACAGTAGCCCCTCGGCGACATTTCTTGCAAGGCATGGGGGTCGGTCGATTAAGAAATGAACCGATCTGAAACATGAGTTCCAAATCGAGGAGAGGGATGTAAGAAGGTTACCAGGTTGGTCGGGCGGCTTAACCTATGTCAGGCTACCTACGTATCCAAGTGAATCAAGATAGTCATAGTTCGAGACTTGTGGGGAAAGAAAGAAATGGGACGCCGCTTTCGCTGGGGATAATCAAGCATTTGTCAGATATAAAGTCGCGTGGACCCTACTAGGGAGGCAAAGCAAAAAAAGAAATGAGACATTGTCTTTCTACTTGAGATCGCCAAACATTCGTGAAGCAATAAAGTCATTACAGATGGACTCTACTGGGGAAAGGAGGGAAGTCCATACGCACGATGCGACAAGAAGTTTTAAGAATCGAAACAGAATTAAGGAATTCTAACTTCCTATAGAGCGTACGTAATCGATTTATAGACTGATCTTGGAGGGTTAGGGCTTACAGAGGTTCTGACCTTCAATTTATAATCTTCAGGGTTTAAGGAGGTTCCGACCTTTAATTGTAAATTGATTTGGTTATTAAATTTTGGAAAATTTGAAGCCTTCCTAGGCCATTTTGGAAAATTTGAAGCCTTCTTAGCCATTTTGGAAAATTTGAAGCCTTCCTAGGCCATTTTTATTTTTTTGGGAAAATTTGATGCCTTCCTAAGCCATTTTGGAAAATTTGAAGCCTTCCTAGGCCATTTTGGAAAATTTGAACCCTTCCTAGGCCATTTTTATTATTCGAGATTAGGATTTACAGAGGTTTTCGACCATCAATTTATAATTTTTAGGGTTTAAGGAGTTTCCGACCTTTAATTATAGATTAATTTGGAAATTTGGAGGCCTTCCGGGCCAATTTGGAAATTTGATTTGGAAACTTGGAGGCTTTCCGGGTCGGTTTGGTTAACATCTGGTCAAATTCTGGTTAAGTTGGCTAGAAGGGCCAATTTTGATTAAAAATAAGCCAGGGGCTAAATTGAATTTTTTTTCGCCTGGGGCATAACTGGCCACGTGGCCAGTCCTTCTGATTGGATGGACCTTGGTTGACGAGGATCACTGATGGGCGCACGAGGTGGAGGGCAGAGATCGTGCCACGTCGCCGGAATGGACTGGCCGCGCGGCTAGTCCCTTCGCTGAACAGACCCTACAAACAGCCGCCGGCTGTTGCTTTCTTCTTCACTTTTCTCCTTCTTCTTGTTGGGATTTACAGAGAAAAAGAGAGATTTGAGATATTTGCCATTATAGTGGGATTTCAACTTTATTTTTGGCACGGCCCGTATGAGCACGGTGCGGGCGGGACCACAATTTGAGCAGGCGAAGGTGCGGGGCCACAATTCGAGCAAGGAGAAGCGCGGGGCAGCATCAACAATGGCGGATGGCCTCTCGAAATTTCGTCCTGATGAATGGCATTTCACCATAGGACAACACTTTGACTTGTACGCGGGGCCGGACAAGCATTGGTCCGGTGGGAATTTGATGGAGACGAAGGAGGTAACAGTCTCACTTTTTATGCTTTTGGATTTTTTTATGTCTTTTATTTCATACTTGTCATATGAATTTTAAGACTGCTTTGAATTAAATTAATCGTTCGTGATTATTTAATTTTCTGGGATTTGTTGATTATTTTGGGGACGGAAAATATACGCGCAAGTAATAAAGCATGCATGAACACTTTAATCTATAGCACATAATTTATATTGCTAGTTGGGTAACATACCTTTGCTGTGTTTACCTGCAGAGGATGAAATCTCGTGGGTCCATGAGGGGGTGGCTGAGATATGGCGAGATTGCCGCCGGCTGGGACGGTGAAGGAGAGGATCCGGGCTTTGGGCTTCAGTCCATTTTTTGATGCGGTGCAGGCTGTAGAGGGGACCCAGAAGGTGATGAGTTTAGTTGAGCTGATGAGAGAGTACTGGTGCACACTACCCACACGTTCCACTTTAGTTGGGAGAGGTGACCATTACTCCCACCGATTTCGCTGCTATTACGGGGCTTATGTTTACGGATGTGGAGCTTCCCTTCGATGAGTCTCTGTCTGCGGACTCCCACCGTCAGGTGGAGTTGATTCATATGCCGCTTGGCAGGGGCGTCAAGGGTAACGGCTTTGAGGCAGGTCGACTGAGCACCTTGGTGGATGGGCTATTAGAGATTTTGTCGAGGGCATCAGTGACACTGATTGTCTGGTGCGAGCCATTCTGTGGTACAACTTATCTCAGACTCTATTCCCGAGTGCAGGGACTTTCTGTCGGTTCTCTTTGTTGGGTGCTCTGGCTGATCTGGAGCAGGCGAGTCAGGTCTCATGGGGCGGAGCCGGACTGGCAGAGATGTATAGAGCCCTTGATGTCTACTCGAAGTCTAGTACCTTGCCTTTTAACTGTTTCCAGTTTCCTTTGAGGTATGTCTTTGACTTAACCTTTTTTATTCCTTGTCTGTCTTTTTGTTTAGAACTGTATAGACTAAAATGTTGGCCTTTTCTCCATAGGTGTGGATTTACGAGTTGTTCCATATTGCTCCCTATACCGTGCAGGGGTAAGGAGGTCCCAGGTCATGAGATTCTGGGTAAAGAGAAATCGGTTAGAGGGTCCCAAGGTTAGAAAGACTCTAGATCTGGGGATCTTTGCTACGAGGCTGAGTGGTCAACTGCATGAGGACTTCCAGTTTTTCCCTTGGTCAGATTTGGTATTGACAGGGGTCGGTCAGGCCCAGGATTTTACTGCTTCCCGCTGCTTCTTGACGGGATTGACGGGGGATGCCATGTATCTTGGCGAGAGGGTATGCAGGCAGCATGGCAGACACCCTGTGTTGTGGGCCCTGAGTGAGCCTCCAAGGGATATGCTGCATCCGTATAGGCTGAGGGGAGTGGTGATTACCGAGTGAGGACTCCGGCCCATTTGTACCAGAGTGGGGCTGATTACGAGTGGTTCGTAGAGCATGTGCTGGTGAGCCCACATGTCTTGGCGAGGAGGCAGGCGGGTGCCTATCCGGCGAGGTCGAGTAGAGGTGCTAGGCATGCTATGGATATGCCTCGTTTTCCTGATAGTATCCGGATGCGGCAGGGAGGTGCTGAGATTGACCTTGATCTGACTCCGACTGAGGTTGACGAGGTTACCGGGGCCAACTTCCTCCTCCTGGAGCTACGGTATGATACCCTTGCCTTTATTGTTGTCTTTACACACACACACACTTTAACTTGTTGTCTCAGCTCTGTATTTTTGTCTGTCATAGGTGACTCGGGAGGCCTATATCCGATCTGTCCGTAGGCCAATATTTTGAGAGGCTATTATGGAGCTTGGCTGCTGCTTATACCTTCCATCGGGATGATTTGGTGCTGCCTCAGCGTAGAGAGAGGTCTCCCACATGGCTGAGAGTTCGAGGTCTGTCCGGAGCAGGAGCTCGGGAGCTAGTGGGTCCCATCGCACGAAGTAGGGTGGAGAGGATGATGATGTGGACATCGAGGATTCTGACTCGGACTATATGTAGTCCCTTTATTTCCTGCATTTTGTTAGAGAGATGAGAGGAACAGACAGATACATATTTATGTACAATATTTTATTTACTTTTGGTATGTAATTAGTTAGTATTTTGTTTACATGTTTTTACATTTAGTACAATGCATGAGCCTTAGGGGTAAAATAGAGATTGCATACTGTTGGGCATTTCCACCTTCTTTATCAGACTTCTTTTGTGACTTGTGACCTTTGAAATGTCTGAAATGGGTCCATTCCGACGTTTGTTGGGGACGGACTGGCAATCTATACGGAATGGCTTATGTGGCCGCCTGGCCAATTATCGTAGGAGGGACTGGCCGCGCGGCTGGTCCTTGATCTGACACGATTTTTGTCAGATTTTTCCTTATGAGATCATGATTTGGACTTCCAACTCTATATATTAACAGCCTGCGCAAATAGACGAGACAGACAACAGTTTTTCTTCCTTTTGCTTTAGATGTTGATCCTTCCACACTTTTCTGATGGACAGACACCCTAGGATTTCTGAGGAGAGACAAAACTATTTCATCAAGAGTTTGAAGATCTGGGTTGGGAAGCTTTCGAGGACAACTCGTGCGAACTTTGATAGGAGATTCAGAATTAAGTGCCTTTGGTCCTTGTATAGGGTTAAGTCCGATGAAAACCTGATTCGTGCTGCTGCTAAATTTTGGGACAACGAGAATCACGTCTTCAACTTTTCTTACAATGAAATCACCCCAACGTATGAAGATTTGCAGCTCTTTGTGGTGCGACAGTGACAGATAGGGTAGCTATGCCACAGTCTCAAGTGCCTTCAGAACTTCAGATTTCCCAACTGCTGAGGATTTCTGTTGAAGATGCTAGGGGTTTTCTATTGGATGGTGATGTTAACCTCTGTGGTCTTCCCATCATATTTATCAATAGCACGGTGGAATCTGACACGGCTCTGGACTGTCTGGCACTTTGTCTGTTTGCCTCGGTATTATTTCCACCTTACGTAGGAGTAGCTACCATAGGTTGTCTTGATATGCTGGATCAGGCTCGAGCCAATCGCAGTATTGTCCCCCTTGCTTGCTCGGAGACTTTGCATGGTATTGGAGAGTTGGCCTTGGGAGCTCGAAAGATGACCAGAGGGAGTACCCGACTGTTAACCTTGTGGCTGCAGGAGAGACTTTGAGTCTTAGAGGAACCTGTTGGACCAGTATCACCTTGGGTTTGTCAGAGTAGGTGCATAAAGCATCGATTTGCAGGGATGGCTCGTTCCGCATGGGTGACATATATGGCACAGATGAGTACTGCTCAGATTAAGTGGATGGTACCTCACTGGGGTGATCAGAGCACGGTGGTCTCAGCATGATTCGGGTCCCTACCTTTGGTGAAACCACTTATTACTATGAGTGCGGATGTGCCGTCAATATGGGGTGACTCAGACTATACCTTCATCATGGGATGAGACTTGTATCCGAGTTAATGTTAGGATGTTCCCTATGAGTGCCGGGGTTGCAGTGCTCTTGGAGCGATGCTGGTCTTATGCTCTCATGCGCCTAGCACTCTATGTATACAACGACCACGTGACATACTTCGTCTCGAGAATACTTAAACTCGTACCAGACGACTCTGGAGAATATGGGACAGACTCTGAGAAGACTGAGACGCAGGTGGTGATCCCTTATGTCTCGAGTAGACGCTTGAGGGAGGACGAGAATGAACAATGTGAGGTGGAGGCGAGTTGGCTCAACTAGCACAACTGAGAGGAAAAGAGAGAGAGAAGGCCCAAGGGTGACTCAGCTTAGGAAGGCTTTATTTGAAGATCCTACTAGATAGGCTAGACGCGACGAAGAGACAAGAAACCGAAGACGATAAGGAAGAGAAAGAGGAGGAATGACTCCGAGTATCCAACTACAGTCGTTGCAGACACATAGTTTAGATTTTAGTTTATTTTAGTTTATTTAAATTTCAAAGCAGGTTATTTATTCGCAGGTTCTTTCGAGCTTAGACTCATCAAATAAATGTTAACGTGTAGTGACTTGTGGAAATAGAGATTTCTCTTTAGTTATAAACAGATTGTTTGCTTTATTTGAAATTTTGCTCAAACCAGATTTGGATTTTTATTTATTTTTGAGACCGCCCCATTGAAAGCTGCCTATGTTCCCCTTTTACAAGTAGGGCTAAGGGGCTCAGGTCACCGTAGTTCATTTCTGATTGTAGAAAGGGAAGATAGAAGAGGGGAAGTAAAGAGTAATATTTTTTTTTAGGGTCGTTGTAGGAGACCGTTGATGGAGAGCTCCGCTGGTGGAGAGTACTGCTTATGGAGGCGGACCGTGGTGGTCAGTTGTAGTAGCGGTGGAGCTTGTATATCTTGACGGGGGAAGGCCATTGTCGTCCATGTATATCCAGTCTTCATTCCGCTTGACTAGGTGACCCGTCTCGATGAGTAGTCGAACCTCTTCTTTCAATTCTTGGCAATCATCGGTGTCATGTCCTTCCTTATGATAATATGAGCACCTTCTACTTGGCTCACTGGTTTGCGACATCGTAGCAGAGCTTGGTTCTTGTAGTTTACCAATTTTCCCTAGTGCTTTGAATATGAGGCCCAAGGTAGATCCGAGCTTGTGCCGTGTCAGAAAAGGATGGGGCCTCCATTTTGTGACTCGAATTTCCCATGTGGTGGTCACAAGGATGGGATATTCGCTAAGTAGCTCTTTAGTTGAGTCAGGGCTATCTCACATCTCTGATTCCAAATTTCTTCTGGACAGTTCTGTAATTCTTTAAGGATCGTGTCTCCTACCATTGTGAGGCGATTAATGTAGCGTAGCATGCTTATGACCTTAGTCTTTTCAATCTCTTGGCGAGGGGATGACATTGTTATTAACTCTCTGGTCTTCTCGGGATCGGCTTTGAATTTCCGTCCCAATCGGTATCCTAGAGCTTTTGTCTGAACAATACCAAATCTGCATTTTGACGGATCCAGGAGGATTTTCTGACTTCGCAGAATGTTGAAAATTTTCCGCAGATCTTCAATGTGTCGGGCGTAAGGTCTCTTGGAGTGAAACACTAGGTCGTCTATGTAGACGTTTGTATCTGATGGCGATCTTGTTGGCATGTGGTAGGAGACACCAATGCCTTTCCATTCTAGGAATCTGTTGGTGTGATAATAACTACCCCATGGAGTATGGAAGAGCAACCTCTCGTCTGCCTGTACCGCGGCGGGTATGCAATTTTTACCAGGGAAACCGTCGAGGAATGATCGGACTTCTTTGTCTTCGGTAGCTTCTAGTAGCGAGTCTATGTCGAATGGAGGGAATCTATGCTTTGGGCTCATCTCGTTGAGACTCGTGATATCTATGTGAACTGTCACCTTCCTTTTGTACTTCTTTGCGGAGATAATGTTGATTAACCACTTTGGCCAGAGTGTGGACTTGATGAAGTCTCTCTGCAGCAATTTCTCTATTTCTATCTCCATGCGAGGAGACCATTCGGGCTTTACTGACGGTAGTGCTTGCACAACTGAACCTACATTTGGAGTTATAATTCTCTCTCATTCTCTGCCTGGCGAGTCATACGGAGTCCATGCAAAGACGTCGTCGTACTCATTGAGCAGCCTGATCAATGTTTCTAGTTCTTCGTCTTGAAAGAAACTCCCAATCTGAGTCCACTTTGGCTTGTCTTGTCTTCCCAGATTCACACATGTTAACACCTCATCGGCAGCTTGGGCTCGGCTTTCCCTTTGATTCATAACCTGCTCTGAGATTTCTCAGATATATTTGTCATTTAGTTCGTTTGTGTCTGCATCTTTTAATGAATCGTTATTAACTATTTGTATATCATTAGGTTGATTAGTTAATTTATCATTTATAAGAGTGGCTATAGCGGGATACTCAGAAAGATCGATATTTTCAATTAATGCACGAGGAAAGACAGTGTTTGCGATTACATCATAGTCTTTTGACTTGAGGTCATTAGACTTAGACGGAGACACGAACTCATAAGTGAGAACGGGGGGCCTAACCGACCTAGTGGAAATTGACTTACTAGGGGACGAACTGACCACCCCCAGATTCTCGATAGCAGTAGTCACAGGTCCGTATTCAATAACAGCCACAATGTCATCTTCTAGGCTCAAGTGATGGAATAAATCTTGGCCATCCCATGATTCTACTTCCTTGGTTTCACCGACTATAGGTTCATCGAGAGACACAAACTCTGTATTGTAGGTCAAGTCTTTGTTCACCTTGATGCAGTATTCATTCTAAATAGTAGTAACTCTGCCTATGGTTCTTCGAGGTTCCATGTATTTTAGCTCTAGGTTGGCTCGATCAAACTAGACATCTCTGAAGATCTCAAAACCCTTATGTAGCTTTCCATTGTGGTCGAACCAAGGTTCTGCGAACTCGAAGTTTGAGTATTCTTCGCCTTCATTAACATAATAACTATTGAGGGAGAGGCGGTAAGGATTCATATCAGACTTCTTGTAAGGGAGTTGCTTCTTCTTGAGTACCTCTATCTGTTTCTGCTCTGCTTTATCTGTAGGAGTAAGCATGTATCCTAGCCCGAACAGGCCTCTGTGGTCTACTTCCTCAGTCAAGTGTGTGGGACCTTGAAAGTGCTTACCTAGCCCCAGGCCCAGTATGAAGCCCATGTTTCCAAGTATCTTGTAAATGGGTAGCACTTTATCATAAGTTTTGGTGAGATCATTATCACATATATGGGCTTTGTGCCACTATTTCAAAGCCACTGAAGAGTCTGTGATCTTCCTCATGCTGAATCTATAACACAAGTACTCCTTTCGCGTCAGTGCCTTGAGCTGTTACTAGGTCGCTGTAGATAACTGTCACCTCATTCCCCGACTGGAATTTAACACACTGATTCAAGGAGGACGGAACAGCATTAGTTTTGTGAAGCCAAGTGCGTCCTAGCAGGATGGTGAAGGAGGATGGTATGTCAATCACTTGGAAATCTGTGGACAGAGTTTGCGTCCCCACGGAGATGGGTAGAGTAACAATTCCCAATAATTATCTGCATGTGGAGTCATAGGCTTTGATTGTCTACTTAGAGGGTCGTAGAGTGGTTGCATCTACACCTACCACATCCATCATCCGTGACGGTAATACATTGATGGCGGATCCGTTCTCCACAAAGGCTCGAGGGATTTTCTTCCCGCTGATTTCGACTGTGATGTACAGAGGTTCATTGTGATCAATGCCAAATGGAGGTTCATCGAGCTCTGAAAAGGTGATAATATTCCCAAAGTGAATGTTGCCGATCATTTGTGTGACATTCTCGGGGTGGTGTCCGATGGAACCATAGTAGCGGCCAAGTTCTTCTCGAGCATCTGCCGGTGGGCTAGAGATGAAGTGAGTAGGGACCACAGAGAGATGTGAGCTTGTGTTGCTTGAGCAGCGTGGGGATGGGATCCTCTTTCTCAGGGTCTGATGATTCTGACTCTTTACTGAAGACCTTCTTTATGCCCTTGGGGTCTGACTGATAAATCTGTCCGGACCTTGTGAGTAGGTTGATTTCTGCTCGCACGTCGTATAGAGACTGTGGCATTTTCGCGGATTCTGCGAAGATTTCGGCTATAGATAGTGGTGGAGATTTAAGTGAACTGAAGTCGCAATCTCCTAAAAGAGAAGCTTCCAAATATAGTTCATCTAATGACAGCATATAACAAGAAGAATTACTATCATTAATAAACTTTGAAGTACAGCCTATTTCATCGTCACTATAAAACTCGGAGTCTGCCACAATAGGTTCGGCTAGATCACCAATGTTTACTATTTTCATCTAAAGAGAGCCTAGGATCTTTGAGTGAGCCGTCATGAATGAGCTTCAAGATGTCCTTCTTCAGGGCGAAGCACTCTCTTGTTCTATGTCTAGTGGCTTGATGATAGTGGCAGTATTTCCATACATTGCTTCCCATGTGCGTAGCATAACCCTTGAGTTGTCTGAGGAGCCCTTTGTTCACAAGGTCATGGAGAAATTTCTTCATTGAAATTTTCAATTGATCGACGCAGTCCTCGAGTTCTAGCATGGTGATTTGATCAATTGCTACCATATTGACATCCATGGAGATGATCTTCCTTGGGTCGGCGATGATGTTGTCCTTGATGAGATTCTGTACGATATGTTTGATGGTAAAGCACTCATTGTTGGTGTGTCCGGACACTCTATGGTAGTAGCAGAACTTGGACAGGTCACAACCATGCTTGGGCCATTTGAATCCGTGCTCCGAGGGAGTTATCACCCTAATCTCGACCAGTCCTCCGAACAGAGCGTTCATGTCTAGCCCCAGTTCGGCGAAGGCATCTACCATTTTTAGAATACCAATGTCACCTCCGATGAGCTCGACCATGTTGACGCCACCATTGTTAGGGAGCGGGTTTGCTATGGTGTTCGGACCTTTAGGCTTCTCTATTTTTCCATCGGCTATGAGCTTTTGGATGACTCGCTTGAGGTGAATGCAATCATCGGTGACGTGTCCGATGTGCTTATGATACTTGCAGAACTTGGTTGCATCAAGAATGGCTTTCTTATTGAACGGTTCAAAATTCTCAAGTGGCTTGATTAAACCCTTCTTTACTAAAACTTCTAACACTTTGCTAGTAGGCATGCTGAAGTCATCGAAGTGATCTTCTTTCCGGGGAAAGCTGCTTGTAACTGCTTGGACGTCGAAGGTGGAGTTGTCTTGGACCATGCTCACTTGACCGGCAACCTCTTTAGATCTAGGAGCAGTACTTGTCGGAGCTTTGTAGCGGAAGGACGAGTTTCCTGTTTTGGCAGCTTCTTTAACAACACCAGTAATGCCGGCTTCGTGTCTGACCCCAGCATCAACCATTTCCCGCAGATCGGGAAAGCACCCATTACCAATCGCCACCCTAAGCTCGGGCAACAAGCATTTGAAGAAGATTTTTTTTTGTTCCTTTGCCTTAGGAGGGTATTGTACCTCTGCTAGCTTATGGTTCCACCTCTTGTAGAAGTCATAGATAGGCTCGCCGGGCCTTTGCATGGTGTTCTCTGTGTCAGTACGGTTGACGTGCCAATCTAGATTCGACTGATACTTCTTGCAGAAAGTAGTGGTGATTTGTTGCCATGTCTTTCGTTCGGAAGGATCCAAACTCAAAAACCAACAGAGAGCAATTCCGTCCAAAGTGGTGTGGAAGACTCGAGCCATTTGCTCATTGGTGCAGTTACGGACTCTTATGGCTAGTACATAACTATCGAGATGAGTCTTGGGACAAGTAATACCATGGAATGTAGAGACCTTCAGCATCTTGAATTCCCTAGGTAGAGCACCCACATTACTCGGGTCAATGGTCTTAACAATCGGAGCGGATTGCTTGGAGACCGTGTCGGATAGCTTGCGGATCTGTTCTTGCATGGCAACCACTAAAGGGTGATTGGAGAAGTCTGTGCTACCATAGGCTTGAGTAGCGAGAGGAGCAGTAGAGATTGTAGGTACGGCGGCACCTATGCTCAATGGTAGTGAAGGCGGTGGCAACTTTGGTAGAGGACAAGTAACTACCCATCAATTCTGGTGACGGCTCATACGGACCTTTGTTGGAGGTTGCTTTGGTACCGAAATCAGGAAGAGTTGGTAGTTGGGCACCTTGAGAGGGATAGCATCATCATTGGCAGGGTAAGTCACAGGCACTGTCTCGTCTTCGATAAGAATAGCCTCCCCATTATGGAAGCTAGTTGCTACACCTTTCTTCTTCATCTCAGTATGAATATGATCTTTTAGCTCTTGGTTGACCCTTTTTAGAGACTTGCTCCTATCCTCAAGCTTGGAAATCTGTAGCATGAGGTTGGTGAAGAAGGCATGGAGAGGTGGCGGAATGTCCGAGGGATTGATACTGGCGGCGATCTCTGGATCGGCAGAAGAGGAGACTAGCGGAGTGGAAACACTAGGAGTAGTAGGCTCTGATGATGGAGACATTGTTGATACAGAGACTGAAGACTGAGCTTGTGGAAGGCTTGACCGTTGAAGAAGACCACCGGAACGGACCCAAACTTGCTTCTCTGTAGAGGTAGCGGACGAGAGGTTTAGGACGGGACAAGGCTCATGCAATGTATTTTGTTATTTTACAAAACAATGTATTATTAGTCCTAATGGTTGGAAGGGTACCCCTTTTTGGATTACTATCTACAAAACTTGGATCAGTGGAGGTCATCACTACGTCTATAGAACCCTCGTTTTTCACCTGTATTGCACATCCCAAACGGACAATTTGGGCGAGGGTCCTATAGGGCAAGCGACTTCCACCGATCTAACGGATCCTAACGACTAACCCTTGTTTTAAAGGCATTTAACGTAACGTTTATGTTACTTCTGTTAAGTTTTTAACGAGTTGAGATCCTTGTACAAAGTATCACTCGGCTTACCATATGCACACCCTTATAGGGAATTTCATTTTTTTTTTGTACTTTTTTCTCTCGAAGGATCTCGACTCATTAAAGACTTAACGGATGATGGCATGAACGACATGTTAATTGTCTATAAAGAAAAGCTAGTCAAACCAACCGGTAAACTTTGGAGTGTCCTAGACTCTGTTAGTGCATGGTTTCGAAATGAACAAGGGATTAACCTCGACTGCTTCACAAGTGAAAACAGTGAGTTAGATAGCCCGGGTGCCACGAAGATAGAGGCGACAGGATCACCAAAATCTGTGCACTCAGCGGAGTATCCAGTAGGGTGTGCAGTGTGACACGGCCCTAGTGGTAGTGTGCGGACAAAAACTAGTTATTTTTTAGGGAGAAAACAGAGAGTTTTTTTGTTTTTACATGTATGCAATGCAGAACAGTTAGGAGAGGGTACAATAGGAAACATTTAAGATATTAACGCACTAAAGTACAAGGGAAGCAAATATGTAAAAGAGATAAAGTACAAGGGGGGAAGAAAGCAAGTAAGCAATCATGATATTGACGAAAGTTTGACCCTCTATGTTTGAAGATGTTCAAAGCTAGTCCCCAGTAGAGTCGCCACTGTGAATACCCC
The DNA here is from genome assembly GCA_026119855.1 of Campanula takesimana. Lineage (NCBI taxonomy): Eukaryota > Viridiplantae > Streptophyta > Magnoliopsida > Asterales > Campanulaceae > Campanula > Campanula takesimana. The sequence continues at coordinate 132,723 of JAOWBW010000626.1, forward strand.
TTTCCGAATGCGGGCGACGCACGGGGAGTCTTTTTTTTTATCTTTATTTATCTTTTCTATGGGATTAGGATATTCAAGTTGGAATTTAACTTTATTAAGAGTCGCCACGTTGTTTTTATTGAGCTAAAACATTGAGAAACAGCTAACAGAGAGGGTTCGGGGGTCAAGTTACGACAAGAGAAGAATATCAAGTTATCACTCCTATCGCCCGAGCAGTCGGACTTTCTATCATGATGAATGTGTTAGTAGTGTGTTAGTGATTGAGACCGGATCTGAAGATTGCCTACGTTCTTCTCGTGATGAGAAGCTCAGGTCAGCATAGTTTGTACATAATCGGGATAGGGAGAAAGAATAGGGATCATGCATGATGAAGGGGGAGGAGAAAGAATAATACAAGATGATCACATCCTAGAATAATGATTATACCATTGATAAGATCAACGTGTAGTCCTCATATTCATCCTTGGAGGATTATTGATCATGGGAATATTTACCTAAAGTTTAGGATTTAGAAGTAGTTCCTAGATCTCATGGATCATCATCGGCTATACAATATAAAGAGGGATTAAAACATTAGATCTAGCACGTTAAGCATGGGATAAGCCGTAGATCTAGCATAATAATAAGAACATCATGAATATGCATGAAATAGCACATAAGCATGAAGATCGCTACCCTAGATATAGAGCATATTATGAATTCTAGCAAGAACATGAAGAACACGTTATGAATCATATGAATATAGATGTATAAACATAATGAAACTAGCATAAATCAGATCTAAACTAAGAAAACATGATAAATTCTCACCAATCTTGACAAGAAGGAAGTCGAAAGGGCGGTCTAGGCAAAAAGCAGGGTGCAAAAAATAAAATAAAATTGGTCTTCATTTGTTTGAACTACGGAGACCTGAGCCTCTCTACGAGAGGAACGTAGGCAACCTTCGGGTGCGGTCTAAAACAATAATTTTTACCCAATCATGTCATAACAAAATGCAATTTTATTCAATCTCTTGATTTATTTTGACCATTACAACGGACGATGTTGAGCAATAAAAGACATAAAACATTAAATCCTAAACAAGCGGTCTACTTAATTGCAATTTTGGGGTACAAAGAAAGGTCTAATCTTTCTTCGGTTTGGGAACCCATTGTTTCTTGCTTTGGCCTTTGACCTTCTTGAGTGGGGGGAGCACTCTCGGAACCGCCAAGACAAGAGAAGACGCTAGGACGGGACGGAGCTTCATCAACAACCTTCCTTTCCCTTTGCCTTTGTCAAAAGAAGCCTTGACGGGGGCTTTGTATGGGCGTTTCCACACATGAGGGGAGTGGCCCTTGCCTTTGCCCTTCTTATTCTTCGGAAAATAGCGTGGCCTAGGGGCTTCAACACGAACCGCCGGCCTCGAAGATGCAACAACAACATCGTTAAGCCTCCCTAAACGATCAAAGACACTTGGGCGTGCCTTCACAATGGGGATGGGTGTGGACTTTTCACCCTCCAGGATGGACACTTTCACCTCGAAAGAGAAGGTCATGGGAGCCATTCTGGACAAAATTTGGATCTTAAAGAGATAAGAAAAAGTGCAGAATATTGCTATGTGACCAAACTGGTCGAAATGGGTTCAAATTTATAGCTGTTGGAGAATCCTGTACAGAAAGAAAGGGGCTGTAAATCAGCAACCCAGACGCGGGCGCCTCCTCCCTTGAGGACGCAACGCGCGCGCATCCCACGCCTTATTACAGGCGCGCGCGCCTCTGACAGATGACAGAACAGAACAGACCCTTATCAGTTCAGCAACAGCCCAGGCATTTCAACGCCTTCGACCTGCAACTAATTCAGCAGCAGAGCAACATTCAACAGCAACAAGTGGAACACTTTGGGCACACGTTTGTTTGTAAAAGAGTCGACACCTAATATCGAGTCTAAATAAAACATAAAAAATGTAGATAAAATGTCTAGGATTGTAAATACATGCTAAATGTTATTACATGTTAAAAATAAATTGTTCAGGCACTCATCCTCTCCAGCCTACTCTGAAACATCATCAGCGGCACTGTGATCGTCCCCATCACCACTCTCGGTCTCCTCATTATCATCGGACAATTCCTCACACTCTTCAACGGTGATCTCATGACGGGTTCTCTTTGGCGCCCTTACCGACCAACTGGCACCCCCACGGCTCAAACTCCTACTCAGTGACTGCCTAGCCAACTGCACAGCTTCATCCACATCAAGAGCAGCATCTCTGCATCCTCGCCCCATACCACGGGCACCCAGAGCCATACCTCTAGTAGCTCCAGATACGGTCCCTGCAGCCTCCCTAGTCAGGTTCGCCATGTCCCTATAGAGCTCCAGCACTTTCTCCTCTAGCTGGCGCAGCCTCCTCCGCATTCCTTTGTTTTGGCGGCCTATGTGCCAATAAGCAGCTACAGGCACCTGTCACAATAGAAACAGTAAACTACATCAGTATGCTGATATAAAAGAGACTGGAACAGAAAATGGGTAATAATCAGAAATGCACAGAAAACATAAAGTCATACCACAGCCGCCTGGGCAGGAGGTTCCCTCTCCGGTGACATCTCCTCTGGGACTATCTCCCTGTGCTCCTCAACAATCCCAAAGTTCGAGTACGTATTGTACGAAGGAGGCAGAGGAGGATCAAAGCAATAACCTGCACCGGTGGGGTAAAACTGCGCAGAAGTAGAAGGAGCAGGCTGTATTCCCCGTGGGTCGGCATACATAAAAACCCGGCATCAGATTATTCACTCAGAAGAGACCGTAGTCCTAATAAAGAAGGACGAATGGGGTAGCATCAACCCCTTCCATATACATGGCCCTATCATCCTCAGACAATGCCCCCCAGTTACGAGGACAGAAAGGAGGGAACTCTGGAACCACCGGCCTAGGCGGGTTGTGGTAATCCACCATCTGGCTCCCATGCTGCCAGTATACCCTGTCTCCCAAGTACATGGCCATGCACTCCAAGGAGCTCATCAGAAGCCTCGAGCGGGTATGGAACAGTGTATACTCTATACTACCATAAATCGGTCTCCAGGGAAACAATGACTGAGATACGGACTCAGCCTCAGAGCATCCAGATATTGCCTGGCTGAAAGCAAGCCAATGGGGGAAGTGCAGGTCTTCATATTTCTGGCCTTGAAAGACCACCTAGCACAATCAGGATACAGGGGCTGACCCTCTCTCCCAATCCTGAAGTCCCTCATGCCCAGAATGGCAAATGCCCATAGCTGCAAACAGAAGCAAAGGCAGAAATTAAACACAGTTGAAAGTGCAGAAAGGACAAAAATCTAAAAGGGCAAAACGGTAAATGTACCTCCCAAGCGAGAAAAAAGCCCGTGACCGAGCTCCTAGTCGAACGACTAGTCAAGTCCATACCGTGATAGCAAGCAGCCAGACCCACTGCACCCCAGTTGTATTGAACAGCCTGGTCCAGATCAACCATAAGGTCCAACAGGGACAGGGAAGCAGAACACCCCCCGGTCACGAACAAGATATGAGACAAAATATACCAGATAAAACAACGGGCCACCGCATCGACCCAGTCAGCTGTAACACCTCGGGACTCAGCCGCGAGGACATCAAAATAAGCCCTAATCTTCCCCCAGGTCACCCGGAAGCTCTTCACTATGAACCCGCAATCCACCAAGGCCATCAGCTCGTTAGGCGTCCGAGCAGTTCCCCTCACACCACAAGGGATAGGCACCCTAGAAAAAGGCAAACCGGTCAGTGCTGTAAAGTCATTCGGGGTCATAGTCACCTCCCCCATCGGCAAGTGAAAAGTGTGAGTGGTATCCCACCATCTCTCCCTCAAAGCCTGAATCACATCGAGATCATTCTTCTGTGAAGGCAAACCCATAATAAAAGGGCCAAAGCACGTAGCTGCAACCCTAGCTTGTTCATTCTTGGGCAATTTCTTCCATACATAAATGGGTGCCTGAGCCCCACCTCTTATATTAGTCAGACGGTTCCACCTCTGAAAAGAAATAAGAGACAAAGAAAAATTCGTCAGCATAACGGCTAGAAAATGGCCAAACCCAACAGGAAGAATTCAACAAATTCACCACGTGCAAACAAGTGTGTGTGAACATGCAAATGGGTGTCAAAGCATTCCTTTCGCAACAAATCAACAAGAATAACAACATGCAACCATGATTAAAAGCTGCAGCAGTATTACGGGCAACAATGACATGGCCCCAAAATGAGAAAAATCAACAACGAGAGGCAAATCCTTACCAATCCCGCAAAAACAAAGTGGAGATATGAGTATGAGAATCATAAGTCAGTTGCCTTGGGTCCATAGCCTCGACACCAACCTCGGCTTCTTCACCCATGGGCATCTCAAAAGGGGGAGTTTGATGAGAACTCGACATGATCTCTTGCTAGATTAGTCTCGAATGAACAAAGGAAACATTTTGGGATGATTTCCTTGCAAAAATTTGACTCACAATGCAGAGAGTTTGGGGGAATTTTGAACTCAGTTCGAACAGAATGGACAGTTTCTGCACTTATGCTGAACTAATGCGTAAGGCGTGCGCCTCCCGCTACCCTTATGAGACGCGGGCGCGTCCCACATCAATTTCCAGACGCAGGCGCATCCCGTGTCCAGTCAGGCCCAGGTCCAAGTTCCCATGCAGGAATAAATACATCACATCAATGTTCTTTCAACTCCCACCCGAGTTTTCAGCTCTATTTTGGACATTTCAAGTACAAAAACTCCGCAACGGACATCATTAAATCCGACGGTTACAAAAGTCAAGGTCAATCTCGATATTTTCCTCTCTAAATGGAAAGCCTCATCTTTTTGGTCCGCAGTCAACTATGCCCACACCCCCACAAAAGTCATAAAGTCAACAGCAAGTGCAGCTCCGAACAGCATACGTCAGAGACAGCTACAAACGGCAACTCGGCCCATGGTGAACCACGGAAATCACCACTTCTCAAGCAATCAAGCGGATTCACTAACGGATTCGTCAACAGAGTTTACCAACTAACTCATTCAAGGGATTCACTAATGGATTCATCAAACGGATTCATCAACAGAGTTTACCAATGGACTCATCCAAGGGATTCACTAACAGATTGATCAAACGGATTCACTAACGGATTCATCAAACGGATTCATCAAACGGATTCACCAACGGATTCGTCAACAGAGTTTACTAACGGAATCATTCAAGGGATTCACTAACGGATTCATCGAACGGATTCACTAACGAATTCATCAATAGAGTTTACTAACGGGCTCATTCAAGGGATTCACTAATGGATTCATCAAACGGATTCACTAATGGATTCATCATCAAGGGTTCACTAACATACTCATTCAAACATATTCACTAATGGATTCATCAACAAGGGTTCACTAACGAACTCATTCAAGGGATTCACTAACGGATTCATCAAACGGATTCACTAACGGATTCATCAACAAGGGTTCACTAACGGACTCATTCAAAGAATTTACTAACGGATTCATCAAACAGATTCACTGACGGATTCGTTAATAAGGGTTCACCGACGGACTCATTCAATGGATTCACCAACGGATTCATCAAGCGGATTCACTGACGGATTCGGCAAACAGATTCAACAAGCGGATCCACAAATGGATTCAACCGGCGGATTTACAAACGAATCATGCCACCTCCTCTATCAACAAAAGTTTCTCACACAGGGAGCGCACCCCTATCTCTTGCAATTTCAAATTCTTGCTTTCATCGAGTCTTTGCTTTTTCTTGGTGATGTCCTCGGCGGGTGTACTTTCTTTCGTCGACTCGTTTTTCCTTGAAATCCACGTCGCCGAGGGGCTCTTTAGACACCCCGCCTTGAACCGCTCACCCCGGTTGCACGTTTGATCTTGTGTTTCTCCCTCATTTAAGTGTTTCTCGTTAGTTTCTGTTACTACCATAAAGTTCTTGACTGACTTCATTAAGTCCAGGGACTAAACTGAATAACAGGGCTAACTTTCTAGTCCATTCTGTCAAAAATGCCATCTCTGAGTAGTGCGCCTCCGACCATAGGAGCCAGAAGCGTGCGCCTTCAGCCCCCATGGTGGGAAGCGCGCGCCTCTGGGCGTCAGTTACATATTTCTGTCCAAGAATCCCTCCCTTGCTCATTTTATATGATTTTTCCTGGGAAAGATTACTTGGTGATTGAGTTTTGGCACCAAAAACATTTGTTTTCACCTATAAAAACATCCATTTTCCACCCTTTCAAAGGACCCCCTTTTTAGCACTCTTTTGGACCAAATAATTATCTCTACACAAACTATACCAAAATCATTTCCAAGGCCTTTTCAAGGAAGTCACCAAGAAGTGTTTGAAGATCTTTGAAGCATAGGTAAAAGTTCATCTTCCTCCTTCTTCTCTACTTCATCTCTTCCTTTTACTTTAATCAATCGTGCAATCACCCAAATCATTTTGGGACATGACACCAATGATTGCTTCATTCCATTGAAGTTGGTCAAGGAGTCATCTCCCTACATTCCAAAAACCTTTTAAAATCCCCTTTTTTTATCATCAAGAACAAGAAGAACATTTATTTCATGTAGACTTTGATCAAGCAAGACCGACATTAGTCGGGCGAGATGGGTGTTTAAGTACTTTCCATCTTGTAACCTAACCCCCGAACCTCATAACAAGAATCTCTGTTTTCGTATCAAACTTAGGCTAAATATTAGGTTTTTCTTATGTTCCTCTAAAACATAGGTGGAGACTCTAAACAAATAAAACACGAATAGACATCCTAGGAACAACACACGCGCTCTATCCAAGCCGTGCCCTCCCGGGGTATCTACACCTTCATACCTTCATACTTTACCATGCCCAGATCCTAAAGCCTTGTAACACCAGAATCTTGTGCTCTCTATCTCATAAATTTATAGAGCCCAGATTTCTGACACACACACACACCTTTTGAAGTTCCGATCTTATCAATCATACTTCTAGAGATACACCGGTTATTGTCTAGGATTTATTCTTTTCATAGATTATACATCTTTGAGTTAGTTTGTTCCCAATCGTTGTAACTTGTAACACTATCTCATATTATAAGATCTCCATTAAAAATCCAAGACTTACCATCTTCGTAGAGGATGTAGATCTTTTCCCGATTGAACCTCTCCAAATAGCTTGTCTTTATATTGTGCTTTTCATTCTACATTTAAGCTTTTCTGATATATTGCTTTGTTTGATCTTTGTAGATTGTCTTAGACTGTTTGAATTGTGTTTGTGTGCTTTCTGCCTTAGTTCCAATTTGCGCCACTCTTTAAGCCAAACTTAGCGCGTGCGTTTTTACACTCCTGTGCATATTCCCTGCGCATCAGTGATTGCTTTAAGTTTTCCGCTGTGCATTTCACACTCTGTAGCGCGCTATACTTAGCCAATATTTGAGTTGTGCGCATTTTCCATTGATTTGCAAAAAGGTTTGAAAATAATTTTAAAACGCTATTTACCCCCCCTCCCCTCTAGCATTTTTCATACCCTTGTTGCCCCTTTAAGACCAACAACACCCATATGAGCAACATGCTCGTGAAACACTGAAGATGATAACGCTTTCTAAACGGATCCGCTAATATGGAGTTTGTTTCCATAAGTTGTATTTCTTTTGTTCATTTTCCTTTACAACAAGAAACTTAATGTCTATATCCTTAGACTTTGATGAACTCTTGTTGTTATAAGACTGCTGCCTAATAGTCATAATAAACCTTAAGTAGTCTTTCGACTCTTCTTGACAATTGGCAGTCCCTTAATAAACTTTATGCAGCCATATAATTTAACAAATATCGGAATACTAATGATTTCAAGATGATCCAATTTTAAAATATAGGCAAGTAGTTCTTTAGTGTTTTGTAGATAATTTTATCATTCTTTTGGCTGCTACTTAATGTTCTCTCCCGGATTGCTTTGGTATTGACCAAGCATCCCAATATTCAAATACAAGACTTACGCATACATTAAGCTTCCTACTGCTGATGCATAAGGGATATTTTCCATATACTTGGATTCAAAATTACTTTTAGGACACTGTTTGAGACTAAAACTTGTCTCATTTAAAACCAGGTGTGTCAAGTGGTTTACAGTTGTGCATGCTAAACCTTTTGTAATACCTTTTCCATATAGGTCTTTTTGTGATAATCCTAAAACACCTCGTGAGCGATTACGGTGAATTTGGATTCCTGATACATAAATGCCTCACCAAGATCTTTCATTTCAAAAGAAATTTCTTAGTTTTCTTAAGAAGGTTCATATTATTACATAGCAAGCAAAATATCATCCACATATAAGACCAAAATAATAAATTTACTCCCACTGAACTTATGGTATACATAATTTTCACCAAGATTCGTTTCAAAACCAAATGAAAGAATAACTTGATTAAGTACCATTGACGAGAAGCTTGCTTGAGGTCATAAATGGATTTCTTAAGTTTACAAACTAACTCAATGTCTCCATTGATAAAAGCTTTCTTTACATCCATTTGATGAAACTCAAGATCATAATGTGCTACAAGTGTCATAATGATCATAAAAGATTTTTTTTTTTTTTTTTAGAAGATACCGAAAAATGTTTCTTTATGATCAATGCCTTCCTTTTGAGTAAAAACCTTTAGCGACGAGATGGGCCTTATATCTTTATACATTACTTTGTGAATCATTTTTGGTTTTAAAGACCAAATTACACCTAATAGGTTCCACATCTTTAGGTAATGGAACAAGATCCCAAACGTCGTTGTCTTTCATAGATTTTAACTCTTCCTGTATGGCATTGATCCACTTATGAGAATTAGGACTATTAATGGCTTCATGGAAGATGTGTAACGACCCGAAAACCCGTATCTATTTTCTTAGTAAAAATATTTGTTTATTTATTTAATTAATTATTTATGAGTGCATTTTAGTGTTTCATAATATTTTATGCCTAGCATTTTAATCGATCATTTGTGCTTGTGTAGAGTTAGTAAGTCTTAGTTAATGGTGGGAAGTATGGGTTTAATTGTTCTTGGTAGTAGTAGAAGGGCCTAGGTGTAACATTTTGTTTTAATAATCATCCTCCTTCCTCCTCCCTCCTCCCTCACCTCACATTTTCATTTCTCTCTCTCTCTCCTCCATTGTTGGGTAGAAAAGGTAAGATTTCTCTCCTCCTTCTCTCTTCTTTTTAGCCATCTTCCTCCCATTATTTCTCATTGCTCATTCTTTGAAAAATGTTTAGATCGTTGTTAGGATCGTAGAGATCAAAGAAATTTTGAATTCCGTCAACTTTGATAAATCCGGGTAAGTTGCTTTTCCCCCATTTATGCTAAAAATGTTCATCTATGCTTAGATGATACTATGATTACCATTTATTGCTTCTTTGGTTGATTTTGAGATGATTTACATTTTGTTCATTTTTGTGAAATTTGGTATTTGAATCATCTTTGATTGAGGTTTTCTAGATGATGTTCTAGGAGTTCTTTAGCTTCCAAATGGTGTGGGAACTTTAGTTTTATTGGTAGTGTTGGTCTTGAGTTTGGATTGCAATGGTGAAGATTGGGTAAGAAAATGGAAGAACCCAGTTGGTTCTTGCCGTTTTCCGGCAACCTGGGTGCGTGGGCGACCGCCCATGGGTGGTTCGGGTGACCGCCCATGAGATCAGTTGATCCGGAGAATATGAGTAAAAGTGAGTGGGCGACCGCCCACTTTTGGGTTGGGCGACCGCCCATGAAGTCAGTTATTTTTGGGTTTGGGATTTGGGCGGCCGCCCGAACTGGCTTGGGCGACCGCCCATACCAGAGTCCTGAGTACCTTTGTTTTCGAATTTTTTTTATGGTTCAAGCCTGATCTAGGCTCGAAGTATCACCCTAGTTAAATTAAGTTAATGTTGTGGAACACTTCAGTATTCGAGAATGATCCCTTTGTGATCGATTGTGTTATGGATCGAGCTCTACAATGGTGGGAAGGTATAAGGGTTTTATACAAGATTTAGGACAAAAGGAGTGAAATTCGGGTGTATTTTGGGGTCTGGCGGTCGCCCACTTAGTTTGGGCGACCTCCCACTAAATCAGCCTCATTTAGCTTGGTAACAGGGTTCCGGGCGACACCCACTCAATTCCGGGCGCCCGCCCACTTTTTCCCAGAATTTAGGTCGATCTTCCGGAGGCCATAACTTCTTCGTCCGGACTCCGTTTTGGACATGTAAACTATCGTTGGAAATCTCTTTTCCAGTACTCTGAAATGGTTCTATTGGCCGCATGGTTCCAGATCATAATGTTGTTATTTTCGTTGAGGTTTAAGATCAAGGTGTAGTATCAGTTAGGTTCCGTAGTACTATTCTAGTTGACTTAGTTGGGCACCGTGGAACTCTTTAGTAATTGAAATTGGTTCCTTTATGAACAATGGTGTTATGTAATTGATTAAGTATTGTTTGGAATGTCTGGGCATCTTATGATGTGTTCGTGATTGTTCCAATCGAATTGATTTTCGAGTAAGACTTGGTCTAGGTATTAGGCGATGTCCTATAGTACCTAGAGGGTTTTTATTGAACACCAAAGTGTAGGGTTTAGTCCAGTCGTGATCATGTTCTAATAAGTGTAACCTTTTGGATTCGTTTGGGTGTTTAGAATTGGTTCGTTATGAACGGAGGTAAAGCGTGAATTGGCAATTGGGTACCTACGGTTTGATTAACCTTAAGGTGTATTCATTCTGATTTCCTACTTTGGAATTCCAGTGTGATGAGATGGTTGAGTTCATAGTCCTAGTATATCATTGCGAGTAAATGTTTAGGGTCATTTGGTAATAGTCATTGTGTTATTTGTGAGCGACCGTGTGGGTTGTGCTCTTTATGATTAACTTGTGGGTATCATATTAGGATGTGTTTGCACGTGCCTTATCTTGGAATCATCATGTTTTAATGGTCAATGTTGTTGGGCTTTCTATGAGCAATCTCGTTTATCGTTGTTGGACTCTTTTATGAGAAACTTCTTGTGTTTGTGTTGTTGAACTATTCTTGAGTAATCGTTTGCATCTTTATGGTGATTAATTGGTATGGTTCCCTACTTTGGAATCTTTGGTTGTTTATCGAGCTAGTATTTATTACCTAGCATTTAATTGAAAGTCCAGTTGGTTATTTGTGTTCGAGTCAGGCAATGGATAATGTTATAATGGCACGAGCCAAGTCCAGTATAGCATCGCCCATTGGTCCTTCTTTCCTCTTCCAGATTGGCCTTGGTTGGGATGATCTAGCTCCTTTTGTGAGTATTCTAGCTACACGTTTGGAGCATGACTTTGTGGCATGGCTCCCGCCCTTCGTGGCACGTTACTTTGTTATTGGTTCCGGTACCGGGGTTGTGATCTGTCGGTAGTGGTGCCCTAGGCACGTTTAATAAACGTTGTAATTGTTATCATTTATTTCATATCAATAAAGAGATGTTTTGATTATTATTGTTGTTCATGTTTACTTATAATAATCTCCGTCCCTAGTACTTGTTAAGCACTAGTATAAAGGCTAAATGATCATGGGATGATCATGTTAGATTTATGGGTACTTGTTTGGAAGAAGGTACTGGACATGACCCGCTGTATGAGATTTATGTCATGGTCTATGTCGAACATATATCTCATATTAGTTGTGTCATTTGAATCCTTAGACATGAAGTTATTATAGTCTTCCACTTGATGAACATTATGTTTGACATATTCAAACGCTATTTTTAACCGAGTAGTTATAAAGGATATGATTGGCATTATCGGATTCCGTTGGGAGGAATAATAAGCTAAATGATTTGTCCCTCCACGGAGAGATGTCATGCTTGGGCCCCTCGAAGGAATGATGTTGATGAAATGTTCGGCCGGACTCAAATGGATTGATTGGATCAATAGCATTTGAATTATCAACATATTCGGAATCGATAAAGCATTGAACAAAACAAGTTGACTGTTTGACATGACTTGTGTTCAATGACATCGTGGACAAAGGATTGTGACATATTCTAAAGGAATGCGAACTTGTATCTAATTATACTATTTGGGTAGGTATGACGGTTTGCTAGAACCTAATCATATCTTATGGAATCATGTTTGAGCCCATTGCCAACTTAGTATAATCCTAGAGGGTCACACACAATAGAATGAATCTTAAACAAGAGGACTATATTGGAATTTAGAGTCAAAGGACCTTGGAGGAATTTCTGGAAACATTCTGGGCTGTTTGGTCTACCGAGCGGGCGCTTGAGTCAGACCAGGCGGGCGCCTGAATTAATTCCAGAAAATCCAAGGACCTTCTGGTCATTCAAGCGGGCACCTGGTCCTTTGCAGGCGGGCGCCTGGTGCTGTCGGCAGGAAATTTCCTAATTCGATTAGGAATGGTTTTTGTTACAAGTTACCTATTTGGAATAGGTCTTAATTGTGTATAAAAACCCCAATTCGCCCAGACCATATGGACTAGTGCTTTTGTGAGTCTCAAAGAGTTTGAGAGAGATTTTATTTTGTTCTAAGATATCATTGATTGAGGAACAAAATAATTCACAAATAAATTCCATATAGTTCTTTATTAAATTGTGAAAGTGTGTTTCATAATATTGGTCTAGCAACCAAGATCAAAGAAGCTCCTTTGATATTCGTTCGAAGTGTGGATACCGCTAGAGGGTGAAAATCATCATCTTCAAAGTTCGTGTTCAAGCTTTGTGATCGTGATCAAGTCTTCAAGTTTCTCTACCAAGCCCGAGAGAAAAGTTCATAGCCATCAAGGGTTAGTTTTTCCTATATTCATCTTCTTGTATTTGATTTAATCATATAAGCGGATCCATGGCTTTGGGTTTCTTAAAATTTTAATTGCTATATTCCGCTGCGCATGTTACTTGGAAACCCAACAGTGGCATCAGAGCCCCGTTCATGTTGATTAATTCAATACTTGGATCATGTTTTGTGTATATAAATTGTTTATGTGCCAAGCATGATATGAATATTGGATTATATGATGTTTATGTGTTTTGTGATTTTATGTGGTTTATTGTTTTGCAACTTTAATCGCACGATTCAATCGCAGTAAAAATTATGGTGGATTCTGAATTATTTCGATTATTGATTTTTGATTAGATCAAAGTTTTAATAATCAGGGAAAAATAATTTTGAGACAAAATTTTCGAACTTGAAAATTCTATACCATTCTGACCATACAGGCGCTCGCCCGCGCTGGACCAGGCGCGCGCGCGTTGCAGGCTCCCGCTCGCGCTGGACCAGGCGCGTGCTCGCTAGGCCAGAATGGAATATTCTGATTTTCTTCAAAATCTGATTCTGGAATTTTTCGATAAATGCAACAAAAACCAGTAACAGAACCAGTCCAGACTTGCTGATCTGGCTGATCTGGAATGGGTTTTGGGTAGTTGGTTTGTGTGTGGATTTTGGGGTTTGATTTTCCTATTTGTTTTAGTCTTTTGATTCCTAGATTGGTTCAAGTTTTGGATGGCTAATCTGCGTTCATCGAGATTGTGTTTCCCAAAATTGATCGCAATCAAAGTTTCAAAGATAAAACGAAGTTAGAATTATGAAGAGTTCATAATTGCTAAAATTGAGAAACAAAATTCTTGATTTAAAGTTTTGAGATCCATGTGGAATTGTGAATGCAATTGGCCTACGTTCATCGAGACCATTTATTGCTTAGTTTCGGCCACATGGACTACTTTTTTGGTTTCTTGAATTAGTGCGGGATTGTGGTTGCCTAATGGCTTAGTTCGACCGCACTTCTTGTTGTCTTGATTTGGAGATAATAACCAAAGTTGAAATAGTCTCATCCTCATAATTATAGAGAAAAACTAATGACACATAAATATCATGCTTAAATTAATGGAGATTAATTTAGTGGCTAAATTGATGTGTAACATGTTTATATTATGTGCTCATAAAGTGTTATATGCTATATGTGATGAACCTTCAAATAAAGTTTTAAGTCCTTCTTTGCCATGCCATGATTAAAACACTTGTTTATGCATGGGTAATCTTGATGTGGGTTCGCCTCCGCGAGGTGCATTAATCTTATTCATGTATAAGCAAGATGAGGTTCATTAATTTAATGTGGGCTTGCCTCCGCAAGTGCGTTAAATTGAATGGTTCCTATGCGTTAAAATGGTCGGACTTAATTAGGCCTCAAAACAGTTTTGGGCCTAGGCAAAAGATGAGATTAAACATGCCTTTTGAAATTGGATTTCTCAAAGAATCTCATAAAAAGGATCTAAGAATCATATGGGATATGATTGACATGATTGTCTACCTAGTTAATTTAGTTTTTGAGCGGTCCGCCTCCGTGGACTCAAAAGTTAAATTAAAGTTGGATCTTAGCCCAATTAAATTATATTATACATTGGATGTATAAGAAGGTTATATAATTTAGTGGGAGTATTTGTTTGAAAAATACATTGTTTATCTCTTTAATGAAAACCGGTACTTATTAAATTTTGAAAATTTTTGCATATTTGTAGATAATGACTAATAACACTCAATCAATGTCGTTGCGATCGATCCTTGAGAAGGATAAGCTCGAAGAGAATGGTACAAACTTTATGGATTGGATCCGTAGCATAAGAATCGTTCTTAGGCAAGAAGATAAGTTGTACATTCTCGATGGGCCTCTCCCTGCTGAACCACCGCCTACTGCCCCTAGGGTAGAAAGGGACAATTACAAGAAACATCGTAATGATTCTAGAGATATAAGTTGTCTCATGCTTGCTGCTATGTGTTCAAACTTCAACAAAGTTTGGAACATTTGGAAGCCTATGAGATAGGCGTGGAGTTGAGAACCATGTTTCAAGAGCAAGCTAGGCAAGAGAGGTACAAGACCATTGTTGCATTCACTACTTGTAAAATGAATGAAGGGAAACAAGTGAGTCCTCACTTTCTTAAAATGAAAGGTTATGTAGAGCACCTTGAGAAACTTGGCTATCCAATCCCATTGGAGCTAGCCACAGATCTTATTCTTAATTCATTGCCTAAAACTTATAATCAATTTGTGATGAATTATAACATGCATGGAATGGATAAGAATCTCTCTGAGTTGCATGGGATGCTCAAAACTGCAGAGATAAAAATTATGGAGAAAGGTTCTCCCGTGCTCTTGGTTCATGATGGGAAGAAGGCTAGTGCCAAAGGAAAGGGTAAGAAAGTTGTCAAACCCAAAATAAGCAAGGCAAAGGTTGCCAAGGCTTCTGAGGCAAAACCCGATTCACAAAAGGATGCAATTTGTTTCCATTGTCAAGAAATTGGTCATTGGAAACGTAATTGCAAGGCTTTCTTGGAAGAGCAAAAGAAGAAGAAGGGCAGCAAGGCTGTGTCGACTTCAGGTATCTATATGATAGATATTCTCCTTTCTACCACTGATTCCTGGGTATTGGATACCGGATGTGGTTCTCACATTTGTCTAAATGTGCAGGGACTAAAGAATAGGAGACTGCTTAAAGAAGGTGAAGTAGATCTACGCGTGGGGAATGGAGCAAGAGTTGCTGCATTAGCCGTAGGGACTTATGAAGTCACTTTACCTTCCGGATTAGTTCTTGTTTTGAACAATTGCTATTATGTTCCGGATTTAAGCAGAAATATTATTTCAATTTCTTGTTTGGATAATGAAGGTTTTAAGTTTCTTATTGAGAATAAGAAATTTTCTATTATTTAAATGATGTGCTTTATGGTATTGCTAATTCATTTAATGGCCTTTATATCTTGGATGTCAAGAATGAATATAATGACAATGTCTATCATGTAAATAAGAAATCTAAACCTAATGATGTAAATCATACTTATTTGTGGCATTGCCGTCTTGGTCATATTAATGAGAAGCGTATCTCAAAGCTCCGTGGGGACGGACTTTTAGGTTCATGTTACCTCGAGTCAAATGACACTTGTGAGTCGTGTCTTCTTGGAAAAATGACTAAGACACCTTTTACCAAGTTGGGTGAAAGGGCAAGCGACTTATTGGGGTTGATACATTCCGATGTATGCGGACCATTAAGTAGCAATGCTAGGGGAGGATTTCAATACTTCATAACCTTCACTGATGATTATAGTAGATTTGGGTATGTTTACCTAATGAAACATAAAGTGAAGCATTTGAGATATTTAGAATATTTCAAAATGAAGTAGAAAAACAACTGGCAAAAGTATTAAGGCACTTCGATCAGATCGAGGTGGTGAGTACTTGAGTCAAGAATTTGATGATCATCTAAAGAATTGTGGAATAGTTTCACAATTGACTCCACCCGGAACACCACAATGGAATGGTGTGTCCGAGAGGAGGAATCGGACCTTGTTAGACATGGTTCGATCAATGATGAGTCAAGTTGATCTTCCAATATCCTTTTGGGTTACGCCCTAGAAACCGCTGCTTTCACACTAAATCGTGTTCCAACTAAATCGGTTCAAAAGACTCCATATGAGATGTGGAGCGGAAAGAAGCCTTGTCTGTCTTTCATGAAGATTTGGGGTTGTGAAGCTTTTGTCAAAAGACTTGTCTCAGACAAACTTGCACACAAATCTGATAAATGTATTTTCGTGGGATATCCTAAGGAAACTAGAGGATATTACTTTACAACCGTGAGGACAACAAAGTGTTTGTTGCCCGAACTGGTGTCTTCTAGAGAAAGAGTTTCTCTCCAAAGAAATCAGTGGGAGTAAAATAAATCTTGAAGAAATTCGAGACCCAGAAAATAACATTGAACCAATAGTGGAACAAGAACAAGAACCACAAGGAGTTGTGGAACCTGTTCAAAATACACAAGTAACTCGTAGATCTAGTAGGTTACGATCCGAGCCCGAGAGATATGGATTTCTCGTAACGGATAATAATGAGGTGGAAATCATTGAGAATGATGAACCGTCAACCTACCAAGAGGCGATGTCTTCTCCTGATTCGGACAAGTGGCTTGGAGCCATGAAATCCGAGTTGCAATCCATGCAAGACAATCAAGTTTGGAATTTGATTGATGCGCCCGAAGGTGTAAAAAACCATAGGATGCAAATGGGTCTTCAAGAAGAAGACTGACATGGATGGGAAGGTACATACTTACAAAGCTAGGCTTGTAGCGAAGGGTTATAGGCAAGTTCATGGTATTGACTATGATGAGACCTTTTCAATCGTAGCAATGATCAAGTCTATAAGAATTTTGCTTGCCATTGCCGCATATCATGACTATGAAATATGGCAGATGGACGTCAAAACCGCTTTCCTGAATGGAAAACTTCAAGAGGATGTGTATATGACACAACCAGAAGGTTTTGAACAAGATTCTAAGGTATGCAGTTGCAGAGATCCATCTATGGATTGAAGCAAGCTTCTAGGAGTTGGAATCTCCGTTTTGATGAATCGGTCAAAGAGTTTGGTTTCATCAAGAACGAAGATAAGCCTTGTGTATACAAGAAGATTAGTGGGAGCATAGTGCTATTCCTTATTTTATACGTGGATGACATATTGCTCATTTGAAACGACATTCCTACACTTCAGTCTGTGAAGACTTGGTTAGGAAAGTGTTTTGCAATGAAAGATATGGGTGAAGCCGCATATATACTTGGCATTAAGATCTATAGAGATAGATCAAGGAGGCTACTTGGTTTAAGCCAAAGTACATACATTGACAAGGTCATTAGAAGATTCCGTATGGAAAATTCTAAGAGAGGCACCTTGCCCGTGTTACATGGAGTTTCTCTAAGCAAGATCAATGTCCAAAGACAAATATGAGCGTGAAAAAATGAATGATGTTCCATATGCTTCGTCAATTGGGTCCATCATGTATGCCATGATTTGTACTAGGCCGGATGTATCTTATGCTTTGAGCATGACAAGTAGATACCAATCCGACCCTGGCGAAAATCACTGGATAGCTGTAAAAGCGATTCTTAAGTACTTGAGAAGAACTAAAGACTCCTTTTTGGTCTATGGAGGAATGGAAGATGATCTCGTTGTAAATGCTTACACGGATGCAAGCTTCCAAACCGACAAAGATGATAGCCGATCGCAATCGGGTTTTGTGTTTATGTTAAATGGTGGAGCTGTAAGCTGGAAGAGTTCCAAGCAAAGTACAACCGCTGATTCTACAACAGAAGCTGAGTATATTGCTGCATCGGATGCTGCAAAGGAAGCTGTTTGGATTAAGAAGTTCATAACTGAACTTGAAGTGGTTCCTAGTATTGCTAATCCAATAGACCTTTATTGCGATAATAATGGTGCTATTGCTCAAGCAAAGGAACCAAGAGCACATCAGAAATCCAAACACATACTTAGGCGTTTTCATATCATTCGAGGGATCGTTGATAGGGGAGACGTAAACATATGCAGAGTACCTACTGATGACAATGTTGCGGACCCGCTAACAAGGACTTCCACAAGCTAAACATGATGGTCATGTTAGGTCCATGGGTATTAGATACATGGGATTTGGGCCTAGGGCAAGTGGGAGATTGTTGGTAGTGGTGCCCTAGGCACGTTTAATAAACGTGTAATTGTTATCATTTATTTCATATCAATAAAGAGATGTTTTGATTATTATTGTTGTTCATGTTCACTTATAATAATCTCCGTCCCTAGTACTTGTATGCACTAGTATAAAGGCTAAATGATCATGGGATGATCATGTTAGATTATGGGTACTTGTTGGAACAAGGTACTGGACATGACCCGCTGTATGAGATTTATGTCATGGTCTATGTCGAACATATATCTCATATTAGTTGTGTCATTTGAATCTTAGACATGAAGTTATTATAGTCTTCCACTTGATGAACATTATGTTTGACATATTCAAACGCTATTTTTAACCGAGTAGTTATAAAGGATATGATTGGCATTATCGGATTCCCGTTGGGAGGAATAATAAGCTAAATGGATTTGTCCCTCCACGGAGAGATGTCATGCTTGGGCCCCTCGAAGGAATGATGTTGATGAAATGTTCGGACCGGACTCAAATGGATTGATTGGATCAATAGCATTTGAATTATCAACATATTCGGAATCGATAAAGCATTGAACAAAACAAGTTGACTATTTGACCATGACTTGTGTTCAATGACATCGTGGACAAAGGGATTGTGACATATTCTAAAGGAATGCGAACTTGTATCTAATTATACTATTTGGGTAGGTATGACGGTTTGCTAGAACCTAATCATATCTTATGGAATCATGTTTGAGCCCATTGCCAACTTAGTATAATCTTAGAGGGTCACACACAATAGAACGAATCTTAAACAAGAGGACTATATTGGAATTTAGAGTCAAAGGACCTTGGAGGAATTTCTGGAAACATTCTGGGCTGTTTGGTCTACTGAGCGAGCGCTTGAGTCAGACCAGGCGGGCGCCTGAATTAATTCCAGAAAAGCCAAGGACCTTCTGTCATTCAAGCGGGCGCCTGGTCCTTTGCAGGCGGGCGCCTGGTGCTGTCGGCTGGAAATTTCCTAATTCGATTAGGAATGGTTTTTGGCACAAGTTACCGATTTGGAATAGGTCTTAATTGTGTATAAAAACCCCAATTCGGCCAGACCATATGGACTAGTGCTTTTGTGAGTCGCAAAGAGTTGAGAGAGATTTTATTTTGTTCTAAGATATCATTGATTGAGGAACAAAATAATCACAAATAAATTCCATATAGTTCTTTATTAAATTGTGAAAGTGTGTTTCATAATATTGTCTAGCAACCAGATCAAAGAAGCTCTTTTGATATTCGTTCGAAGTGTGGATACCGCTAGAGGGTGAAAATCATCATCTTCAAAGTTCGTGTTCAAGCTTTGTGATCGTGATCAAGTCTTCAAGTTTCTCCACCAAGCCCGAGAGAAAAGTTCATAGCCATCAAGGGTTAGTTTTTCCTATATTCATCTTGTTATATTTGATTTAATCATATGAGCGGATCCATGGCTTTGGGTTTCTTAAAATTTTAATTGCTATATTCCGCTGCGCATGTTACTTGGAAACCCAACATGATCTTCAGCTGTTTATGCTACTTCGAAGATTAGTTGATTGATTGATTTGTCGGTTCGTCCGAGGTTCTCTTCACTGTTACGCTGCTATGGTTGATGGATTGATTGGTTGGTTCTGACCGGGGTTTTCTCTTCAGCTATTATGCTACTATGAAGATGGTTTGATTGGTTGATTGGTTGAAGCTGCGCAGTGATTGTTCTATCAGTTTGGTGAAACCTTGGCTCGGTATCCTTTGTAACGTGTTTATTTCAGTCTTATGTGCTGCATGATGAGTTAGTCGTTATTTCCAACTGGTATGGGACAGTTGGCGATAGGGAGCTTTCTCATTTGTTGTTATGTGATTTACTTGTTCAGTTATATCGTTGATTTGCATGATATTATGCCATGTAGCTGCATTAGTAACTCACTGAGATTTTATCTCACCCCGTTTCTTTTATCCTTGTTTTTCCTTAACCCCCCCCCCCAGGAAAGCAAGTGGTAGCGTTGTGAGTTCCTTTATAGCGGGAATCTTCTGAGCAGGTTGATCGCCTTTGGGATAGTTGGTCTTCGGAGCCTTTATGTATTTTATTGTGGGTTCGTAGTCGTTCAGTGTTTTGTATATATGGTTGCACTTTGGGTATTCTTGTTAATAGTTGTTCTTGCTTCCGCGTTTGTTTCTAGTCTCCTAGTTATAATCTCGTTGAGGTATTGTTTGATGGTATTGGTTTCATAGTTGAATTCACGCGCCCGGTTTGGTATTTTGTATTTTGGAGATGTATATTATGTAAATTTTATATTTATGGTTTTTTAGAATTTTCCGGGGCGTGAAAAGATGAGAGGCTCATCTCACACAAAACCTAAGTGTCCTTCAAGATACACCTCATAATTATCCAGGATTTCACTCCTTCTTACTCTATTGGATCTCCTTAAGGGCACCGGTTCTTCCGTATTTTGATGTTGTTGAATTTCCTCTTTATGATCAACATTTTCATGTTGTTCAATATTTATAGGGGAGTCATTAATTTGAATTGTATGTTCCTTTTGAATTTCAGATACAAGTAGTTGATTTTCAATTGGAACTTATGGGAATAGGAATAGAAAAGGATGCCTCTTCCACTTCAAATTCAAATTATTCCTAAATTTCCCCTCTAAATTCAACATCCTCAAAGAACCTAGCAATACTCGTTTCAAAAAAGTTCTAGTTTTCGGGTTGTAAAATTCATAGCCCCTAGATCTCTCGGCATACCCAACAAATAGCTACCAATAGTCTTAGCGTCCAGTTTTGCCCTTATTAGGCCTTATAGGCCAATCTTCTGCTGGACAACCGCATACATAATATGATTTAAAGACGGTTTCTAATTCATCCATAATTCATAAGGGGTTTTATTAGTAGCTTTAGAGGGAGCTATATTGAGAATATAAGTTGCGGCTTTAATGTATCGCCCATAATGAGTGAGGTAAGAAAGTACAAGAAATTATACTTCTTACCATATCCTTAAGGATTTTATTACGTCTCTCAGCTACCTATTTATGTAAGCCGTACCCGGCATAGTGTAGTGAGGGACAATCCCACACTCTTCTAGATAGTGAGCAAAAATGACCCAGATGTTGTTCCCACAAACGGTTATTCCGATCATAGTATTCACTACCATGATCGTACCTAATGTTCTTAATAGTCTTCCTAAGTTGACTTTCAACGTTGGCCTTATGAGACTTGAAAACATCAAAAAGACTTTTCATGAAGTAAATATACCCATAATGAGAGTAGTTGTCTATGAACGTAATAACATTTTGTTGACCATTCCATGAAGGGGTAGTGAATGGCCCTCAAAATTCCGTATTTATTAGTACTTTTTCTTTAGTGTTTGTAAATTTTCCTTTTAAGGTATTTAATGCAAATGTCTTTTCTCAGAATATCAAGTTTGTTTAAAAGATTCCTTTTGACATAAGCTTGTCAATTCTCCTCTTGGAGATATGACCTAAATGTTTATTCCATAAGGTATAAGAATTTTCACTTGATGACTTTTGCTTCCTATTTTGGTTTCATTATTATGAGACTCATTTATTGTTTGAATATTGTCAAGTAATTAAAGATTACTTGACGAAGTACTTAGTACCAATAACATTGAAATTAAAATAAAAATCACATCTATTATTATCAAAAGAACAAGAGTAACTTTCCTTGCTTAATATTGTTATAGATATCATAATTCCGTTCAAATGACGGTACAATAAATGTATTATTTAATACAAAATAATACCTAGTACTTAACAATAACTGAAAAAGTCCTTATGCCTATAACTTCCACCGGATTTCCAGCTCTCATATAGATGAATCACTTCATCTTCACTGGGTCTTCGGTAATTCAGGCAACCCTACATAGACACATTTATGTGAGTTGTTGCACCAAAATCCAACCACCATGTATACGTAGGAATTGAAACCAAGTTAGCCTTAGTACAAATATGACCAAATGACATACCTTTCTTAGCCCGCCAAGCGTGGTACTTAGGGAAGTCGTACTTCATGTGAGTGAGGTCCTTGCAAAAGAAGCATTTCTTTTCCTTATGACCATTAGATAATCCCTTAGGCTTCTTATTACTTGCAACCGCAATATCCTTCCCTCTTCTTTTTGTCCCATGAGAAGATGTAGATGCTAAACTTTCCTCAGGGATATCAAGGAATGTTTTAGCATCAACATCCTTGGAGACACTGTTCTAAATGGTCTCCGGGACAACAATATTCAGGATCATTAGGCTCACGCGGTTCGAGCGTTTCCACTTCTCAATATTTAAGCAATCTTCTTGAGTGTTTTCATCAGAGAGAGGAAGAGGAATCTGTAGACACCCCGCCTTGGACCGCTCACCCCGATTGCACATTTGATTTTATGTCTCTCCCTATTTTAAGTGTTTCTCGTTAGTTTCTGTTACTTTCGTTAAGTTCCTGACTGACTTTGTTAAGTCCAGGGGCTAAACTGAATAACAGAGATAACTTTCTAGTCCATTCTATCAAAAATGCCTTCTCTAAGTCGTGCGCCTCCGACCATAGGATCCAGAAGCGCGTGCCTTCCGCCCCAAAGGTGGGAAGCACGCGCCTCTGGGCGTCAGTTACAGATTTCTGTCCAAGAATCCCTCCCTTGCTCATTTTACATGATTTTGCCCGGGAAAGATTTCTTGGTTAGTGAGTTTTGGCACCAAAAACATTTGTTTTCACCTATAAAAACATCCCTTTTCCACCATTTCAAAGGACCCTTTTTTAGCACTCTTTGGAAGGATTTTGATCACTAACAAAACTATACACAAATACACTTCCAAGGCATTTATCAAGAGTCGTTCTTTGAAGTTCTTGGAAGTATAGGTAAAGACTACTCTTTCCTCTCCTCTTTTCTACTTCATCTTTCCTCTCCTTCTTTTGTTTTAATCAAAGTGCAATCACCCAAATATTCTTGGGACATGACACCAAAGGCTACTTCACTTCATTGAAGCTAGTCAAGGAGTTATCTCCCTATATTCCAAAACACATTTCAAACCCCCCCCTTTATCATCAAATAATAAGAAGAACATTTTATCATTCATGTAGATTTTGATCAAGCAAGACCAACTTTAGTTGGGCGAGATGGGTGTTTAAGTACTTCCCATCTCGTAACCTAACCCCCGAACCTCATAACAAGAATCTCTGTTTTCGTAAATCAAACTTAGGCTACAAACACTAGGTTTTTCTTATGTTCCTCTAAAAACATAGGTGGCGACTCTAAAATCAATTAGACATCCTAGGATCCTTCCACCGCTCTAGCCAAGTAGTGGGCTCTCCCGGGGTATCTACAGTGGCGACTCTGTTGGGATGTTTTGAGGGTTAAACTTGCGTTTCTGATCAAAATCTACATTTTCTGGGCATTCTGGTTCTTGATGGGGGAAGTGTGCACCTCTGGCCTTCTTGGCCTAAGGCGCGCGCGGCCCACACCAAGGACCAGAGTCGTCCGCTTCTTAATATTCTTCCTATTCTTCTTCCTTTTTCTACACTAATCATTTCTGCAGGGGTTACAACACATATTCAGGACCAGGGCAATCCCCTGAGTCCAAAGTCTGACATTCTAACAGGTTTGCCCAGAAGCGGGCGCCTCCCACAGACGTTGCGCCATGCGCGCGCTTCCCACATCACCAGCCAGAGGCGCGCACTTTTGGGTAGGTTTCCAGGACAAGAACAGGTTTCAGAACAGAGCAGATTCGATGGGGTGTGGGCACAGTTTCCTGCATCAGGCCTAATCTGGCCTTTTGGACTGTCTTACTTTCGTGTTTTATTTTTATAGGTCACACGGGTGATTCGAGAGTTGTAATTTATGTGCTTATTTTCTTTTCTTTCAAAAAAAAAGTAAAAAATGTTTTGTCACATGTTGGACCTCACACTACGTGCACGAATTCCTATAAATTGCTCACTATCGAGTCGCACAAGTTAATAACCCCAAACCCGTCGAGGCCCGTCATAGAAAGTTTCACGCTCCACCCGACCTTGTCTCTTTCGAAGCGGTAAACCTCAACCCGTGGCGTAGTTCATGACTACATGCCGGGGGTGACCTTAAGCCTCTCATTAGCCGCTTACAAACCAACACAATTTTAGTAAGGGTCTAACACTCCGTGACTAAAGTCGGTTTTCATATGCCGAGATTTCCCTAAATTAATGTCTTCAAAACATACATGCCAAGTGGTTACCATGGACGAAATAAAACTCCATCCCCAGGTGGTTATTATGGATGAAAATAAAAAATCCGTCCCCGCATGTATGCTTTACTACATTAATTTAGTTTAATCCCGACATGTGTAGGATTCACAAGCGTGATGGAATCCGATGAGTATATGGGACCGCGAGATGGTCTATATACTAGTGTGACGATTCCATTATTTTCATAGAAACTCAAAAGGGACCCCTTCCCTCTGACTTATATAAAAAAAAAGAGTCTTTTCTTATGTGGTTTTGAGCCGTGTGCCCACTGTGTGCTCTAAGCCTCTTCATGGACCAAAAGTGTAATCAAGACTGACAAGGGCCTCTTCTGAAATATAGGTTCAATTGGTACTTACCGTGTCTACCGGGATTCAGCGAATCGGTTAGTCCATGAAGAGATCATTCCAACAGCTTCGACAGCATCAATGGCCGGTGGATCTAACACCGACAACACCATGTCTCTTGAGCAACTCTCCACCATGGTCCAACTTCTCCAAGAACAAGTCTCCACTCTTAATAAGGAGGCTCAAAGCAAAGATGACATTTGGCAATCCCACCTCGACAACCAAAGGGAGGCCCACGAGGCCGAAGTGGATCTAATGAAAGAAAAGCTCACCAAGCTCACCAATGGCAAAGGCAAAGAGAATAATGAGGAGTCCGAGTGGACTAAGGGTCTGTTTCAAAGCCCTTATGTTAGTGCCTGCACCAAGAAAATGGGGGAACCAAGCACCGAGAACAATGAGCACAAGATGGTTGATTCAATTATGGCTTACATAGATCAACGCTTCAACAGCCTCAATGTGTGGAAAGGTCCCGACACAATCCTTTATCAGTCCTCCATTCTCATGAGCACCATGGCCGCTCTCCCCGACAAGTTCAAAATGGCCGACATCAGCAAGTTCAAGGGAAACTCTTGTCCCATGGAACACATTGAGACTTACATTTGGGCTATGGTTTCGAAGAATGTCCCTCCCAAGGTTATGGCACAATGCTTCCCTCTTACTCTCGAGGGGGCGGCAAAGGATTGGTATGCTACTCTCCCGCTCACAGTCCGTCTTGATTGGGACGCCGCCATGCTTGCCTTCAAGAGTCAATACCAAGGCAAAACCACTCACCGTCCAACCAAGAAAGAGCTTGAAAACACCACTCAAAGGGATAACGAGTCTTTTGTTGGCTTTACTAGAAGGTGGAATGACAAACTTGCTAAAATTGTCGAGAGGCCTAACACCAAGGAGCAAATGGACATCTTTCTTAAATGTCTAAATATTGATCTCCACACCCACCTAAGTGGGGCTTGCTATGCTGATTTCTCTCAAATGTATGAAGCGGGAATCCGAATGGATGAGTTGCTTAGGGATATCAAGAAAAGTGCTCCTAGCTACCGCTACAAGTCCGCCTCTAACTCCACAAAAGAGGCTTCGGTTAACGCCGTCACTACCGATAAGGGGAATTACAAAAAGGTTCCTCCACCCCCAAGGTAAGAAATACCAAGATGATCGTGTCTATACTCCTCTCCAAGGCATGACCATCACTGAGGCCTTCGAAGCTCTCAAGGCCAAAGGGAAAGTTACTCCTCTCCAAGGGTACGTACAAACCTAAGGCAATGCGTCCCAACCACACCCACCACAAGCATTGTGAATGCCACCAACATAGTGGTCACACCACCGAGGAATGCTTTGTCCTCCGCAATGTCATCCAAGACCTCATAGACAAGAAAGAGTTCATAGTGCCTAATGGCGAGGATGTCAATGTAATAGAGGTAGGAGAACTTGAGGAGACCACTCATTCAATCCCAATTGTGAATGAGGGCTCCAATATGATGAATAAGATTGATGATTCTTGTTATGTTGTGACTTACGATGAGGTAATGATGCAAGTACTAGAGAATATGAAAAAGAAGCAAGATGGGAACGTCAACATGATAACTCGATCCGGCCGAGTCATAGCAAGCAACCCCGCAACTTCTGCACCAAGCACCTCTTCTCAAAGACCGCAAGCTCGTGACACTCCCAAAGACCCTTTATTGGTTCAACTCAAGAAAACTCAAGCCAACATCTCCATTTAGGACCTCATTGCATCATCAAAGAAGCACCGAGATCTTGTCATCCGTAACCTCGATGACACATCGGTCTCTCCCGATACAACTCCCGAGGACCTTACTTTAATGATAGGCCACATTCATTTTGGCAATGTCATCACTTTTGCCGACATGGACCTTCCACCATTTGGGTCCGATCACAATGAGGCCATCTACCTTAAGGTAAGGGCAAGGGGGAGACCTATTTCGAGAGTCTTGGTTGACGATGGTTCCGCACTCAACCTTATGCCCGGCCGAATCATGGGTATACTGGGGCTTAAGAATTCAGATTTAAATCCTTCTACTCAAGTAATTCGAGGTTATGATAGCACTGCCCGAACAGTCATGGGTATGGTTGAAATAGACATTGAGTTTGGGAGCATGGTCATGTCCGTCCCGTTTCAAGTGCTCGATGTCCCCTCCTCATTCAACTTGCTTTTGGGTCGACCATGGATACACAATTCTAACGCCATGCCTTCGACTCTCCATCAATGTGTGAAGTTCAGAAATGGGGATGAAATAGTGACCGTTATGGCAGAAAATGTCACTATCCACAGAAAGGGGGAACCCATCCACCAAATTCAGCATGGTCTAGCAGATTCTACTCTCTCCAGTGTATCAATCAATGCCATTGACAAAGAAGGGGGAAACAAGTCATGGACCCTCGGCAATTGGAAAAGTCCTCTGCATGATGAGGAACATGAACTACTTCCCTGGTTTAGGCTTAGGAAAATATCAACAAGGGAGAATGCAACCGATTGAGGTTCCTTTTGTTAAGAACAAGTTCGGTTTGGGTTATGATCCTTCCAGGGATGACTTGAAATACGAGCAATCCATCAAGAATGAAAAGACTCGAGCTCGTAGGGAAGGCCACCATTATGAGATTCCTAATCCGAGGCCTTACCGCAAGACATTGAATGGCTACTTTGTCCGACAGGGGGAAGACGTCCCGTACATGATCTTTCCCGAACCATGGGTTAATGGAAAAGGCATCAGAAAGCCCGGTCTTGAAATCTTTTCCGACTGTGAAATCCAGAAAGCCGAGAGTGTTTCCGACACCCTCGCCTTAGAGGATATGGAGGCTATAGCCGAGCGTGTGTTCCCTTTCTTTGTTAATGAAAAATTTGATCTTTCTGAGTACCCCGAGATTGCAAACATCATGAATGATGAATTAACTAATAACGAATCTAATGAACTAGTTAATAACGATTCAGATAATGATGCAATAGACCACGAAAACACAACATACTTAAATGAACTTGTTCAACAGATCCATAGTCGTGGTGAAAATGGTCCAGGGGCTGAGGAAGAATTGCATGTTGTTAATCTGGGTACCGACGAAGAGCCGAAAGAAACCAAGATCGGAAGCTTCTTTAAGGGGGAAGAGAAAGACAGATTGACTGCACTACTCAGAGAGTTCGTGGATGTGTTTGCATGGTCATACAAAGACATGTCGGGTTTGGACAGAAAGGTTGCTGAACACAGAATTCCGATCAAAGAAGACGCCAAGCCAGTCAAACAGAAGCTCAGAAAGATCAAGCCAGAATGGTCTCTACAAGTCAAAGAAGAGATAGAAAATCTTCTCAGTGTAGGCATCATCAAAGTTATCGAATATCCGACATGGCTAGCTAATGTGGTCACAGTCCGAAAGGCTAACGGCAAAGTCCGTATTTGTATGGACTTCTGGATCTGAACAAAGCTTCTCCAAAGATTTACTTTCCACTACCCAACATCGACATGCTAGTCGACTCCACCGCTGCCTACGAGGTCCTTTCATTTATGGATGGTTTTGCCGGGTACAATCAGATTCTTATGGCCGAGGAGGATCAATACAAGACTGCTTTTAGAACACCGTGGGGCACCTTTTGCTACACAGTTATGCCATTTGGGTTAAGGAACGCTGGGGCTACTTATCAAAGGGCTGTTACGGACTTGTTCCATGACATGATTCACAAAGAAATCGAGGTCTACGTGGATGACATGATCATCCACTCCAAAGGGACCGATGGTCAACGTTTGATCGACCTCTTCTTTGAAAGGCTTCGTAAACACAAGATGAGGCTCAATCCCGCAAAGTGCACTTTTGGGGTTATCCGAGGCAAAGTCCTTGGCTACATGGTTACCGAGAGGGGAATTAAAGCAGATCCCTTAAAAATCAAGGCGATCATCGACATGCCTCCTCCCAAGACGCAAAAAGAAATCAAAGGTTTCATAGGCAGACTTCAGTACATCAGTCGGTTTGTGCACCAGCTTACTTCCATGTGCGAACCAATCTTCAAGCTACTCAAGAAGAATGTGGCCCTAGAATGGATTGACGCTTGCCAAGAAGCTTTCGACCAAGTGAAGCATTACTTGACATGCCCTCCAGTCTTGGTTCCACCTCACAAGGAGAAGCCTCTCTTGCTCTACCTCATAGTGAACGATGAAGCCCTTGGGGCTATGCTAGCACAAGAGCAACGAGACTCCACAAAGGAGAACACCATTTACTTTGTCAGTCGCCGATTTCAAGGAGGCGAAAAGAACTACTCTGTCTTAGAGAAGTCATGTGCAGCATTGGTTTGGGTCACTCGAAAGCTCAAACATTACATGGAAGCTTTTCCGATTAAGCTAGTAGCTAAAGTGGACCCGCTCCGCTACATATTCGAGAAGCCTTTCATGTCGACAAGGATAGCCAATTGGTACTTCATGCTCGCCAGCTATGACATCACTTACGTCACACTCAAATCCATCAGGGGGAAAGTGTTCAGTTATCAGCTTGCTGAATTTCCGTGTGACGAAGTGAAGGGGGATGACTTACAGTTTCCCGACGATCACTTGGTTTGTACTACAACCGAGGAAAATAAGTGGCAACTCTTTTTCGATGGCACCGCCAATAAACATGGTTTTGGGATAGGAATGTTGCTTGTCGATCCAAATGACATCTACACTCCAATTGACATCCGTCTTGAATTCAAAGCTACCAACAACATTGCCGAATATGAGGCATGCATAGCGGGGCTAGAAGCAGCACTAGAAAGAAACGTCACAGAACTAGAAGTATTCGGTGACTCCTTGCTCCTTGTCAATCAGACATCGGGTAAATGGCGAATTCAAGACCCGACCCTCCAACAGTATGGCAAGTATCTCGAGGAATTAGCTGAACAGTTCCAAGACATCACGTTTGTAACGCCCGTCCTAATTTCTGTTAAATTCTTGACTTGCATATGTATATGCTATTTTATTTGAGTTAATTATTTAACTAATTGAGCAAGTTTAGGACCTAAGTATTCAAAGTTGAAACATTAGGGTCATTTCTGAAAATTTAAAGTTCAGGGGATAAAATGCTTAAATTGAAACTTGAAGGGCCTTTTTATCAAAAGTGAAACTTGAGGGGCCTAATTGCAATTTCTTGAAAGTTGTAAGGATAAACTTAGTTGCCTTCTTCTCTGATTCATTTTCTCCCCCAAATTGTTTACGTTCTCTCTATCTCAGAAGAAAAGTTAGGGTTTACCCTATTCTCGACTCCTCTTGCTTAATTATGCATCTGTTCGAAAATCCGACTTCGCATAAATGATTAGGACGCTGAGTAGAGTATTTCCTGCCGAACAGAAATTAGTTTGGGTGAATTTGATTTTGGAGTAGGTAAGTCACTAGCTCCCCCTTGCTTTTAATAACATGCCTATATGTTATTCTTGATACTTGTGCTTGTTAATTTCGTGATTGGAATGAATTTTGTGATACTTGTAAAATTGGGACGAAGGGAGTATTCTTGTACTATGTAAAGAGAAGGGAACAAAAATTGAAAGAAAAATTATACTCCTACTTATGAGACGGTGAAATATTAACTTGACTTAAATGAGTATATTAGTATATTAGAAAATTATACTTATACTTTTGGGATGGTGAAATATCTAAATGGAATAAAAGAAAATTATCCTATTAATTGTGGGACGGTAAAATTGATGAAATAAACTTGAAAGTTATGTTTGTATGTCTTGGGTATTGCCTAAGGGTTAGTAAAAGTATACTCCTACGCTTGGGACAGACAATTGTAAGCCTGGGAAAGAAATGAGTGTTTGCTTGGTCTAGAAGTAACCCTAGTTAAGTTATATATCCTTAGTATAAGATGTCCTGGCAAGTGTTATGACACCTTAGGGGCATCAAAACTTGGTCTTGAACATGAATATTCAATGATTTGAATAGAGAACTTTAGTATAAGAGTAAGAGCTCTTTTATATGTCTTGAAAGTGCTATGAACAAGCACTAATGTGTTATATGTGTCTTGAAACAAATGTTTGTGTACCTTAGGGGCACTAGAGCAATGTCTTGAGCTTGAACATCCTAAAAATAGGATTAAGAATTTGTAAGTATGAGATGTATAACTCATCTACTTAGCTTGAACTTGAAGTATAAGACAATGAAATCTTGTACGTGACTTGAATATCCAAGAATTAGATTGAGAACTTGAATATAAGATGATAAAATCTTGTACATGCCTTGAAACCAATACATGTATATGGTAGTAATCTTGTAAGTGTTATAGAACACTAGAAGTATCAGGACAAGATCCTTAGCTTGAACATCCAAAGAATTGGAGTGTGAACTTGAATATAAAAGGAAGAACTCTTGTTCATGTTTTAAAACCAATACGTGTGTATGGTAATGAACTTGAAAGTGCTATGAACAAGCACTAATTTGTTAGAAAGATTCTTGATGTGTATGTGCAAATCTTGCACATAACTACTTGATAGAATGTGGCTTCTTGACTACTTGATATATGGTATGAATATCTAAAGAATTGGAATGTGGAACTAGATAGAAAATGATCAACTCTATTACATACTCGAATCTAATACGTGTGTATTGAAGTGCTATGAACAAGCACTAATGTGCTAGTAATTGGTTTTAATCGTGTATATACTCAATGAAGTATATAAAGTATAAAGAAGATATCTTGTACTTAAGTTGAGTTCCTAAAGAATGAGGGACTAGTGTAACACAAAGATAATTCATATAACTATGAATCCTACGATTTAAGTCAACAAGAATGATTACAGAACACAATATGTGTTGGAAAATGTATTCGATGATTAGCGATAAATATACGCGAGATATGATTGTGACTAGGTACAATACGACCTATTCGACTACGTGCTTAAAGTCTAAGATGTTGGGCTCTATTTAAAAGTAAGGGTATCGTGATAGACACATTAGTGTGTTAAAGGTTATATGAATATGTACGTGCAAATATTTCATATGACAAAGTGATATAGTATGACTTACCCTACTACTTGGTTGGGGTCTGTTATTAATAGACTCTAATTTGGCTTGATTGTGTTACGTGGACACATTATGTGCCATTGTTATACTGATTGGTATTCGCAAATATTGCATACGTGTACTTGTATTTGGTGAGCACATGATTACATGGTTCATGAAGAGCTAGTCCACTACTTTTGGATTAGTTCTATACTCTCGTAGTTTAAGTAAATAATACTTGTGCATTCTTGTGTGAGTCTAGCTGGTCTTTGCTGATTCAAAGATATATAGGTTCACACTTATTGTGAATGCTGGGGCTAAGTGATAATCAGGGATCTATGTATCTGCGCTTGACCCCTTACTACCGATTATAGTAAGGGCATATAGCCTCCTTTGTTAGAGCAATACGCCTGATAAAGTGACTGCTATACCTCTTATCTTGAATCTTGTTCTCGAGTGTGACACTGGTTACCGGGTCCTCTTGTGTACTGCACAGCAGCAACTTGATTGATCGTGATTTATCAACTGCAATAAGCAACGACAACAATGGTTTACTTGGGAGGAATAAGGTTGGAATATCCTTTGTAACGTGATAGTTTAGCCTTATGTGCTAGTTACTTGATGAGTTGGCTTAGCCTCTCATATACTTGTTACTTGATGACATCTTGAGCATGATTACTTGATAATCTTCTTGATTTGCATGATTACATGATAACATGCTATGTACTTGTATCTAGTAACTTACTGAGATTTATCTCACCCTGTTCCTTGTTTATTTGTTTCCCCTCCCCCCCCAGGAAAGCAAATGGACCTACTTGGCAGGTTGTTCTTGTTGGGGATTGTTATCCTTTCCAGTTTTGGTGAGGGCGATCTTGTAGCAGTTGTTTAGATTCAGTATATTGGGTAGACTTGTATAGTTCTTGTAATGCCAGCTTATGTGCTAGGCATATTTTCCGCTGTGTATAACCATTTGGTTTAAATTTGTTGGTATAGAACTCGTTGTGAGCTATCTTAGCTCGTTCCTCTTGAGTATATATATGATGTCAGTTTGATATAAGCAGATGTCATTCTGTTTCTCGTTTCTTGTTAGTCACGCACACCAGGTTCGAGGTTCTATTAGGGAATCTTGGTACTTGGGGGCATGTCAGTTTGGTATCAGAGCTATGGTTTAGCTCTAAGCCTGGATAGGGTCTATGGCCTAGGTTGGGTTAGTCTTGGGTGTGGTTTTGACGTCGAGTGCTTCGTTACTTGTTGTTATACAAGGCATAGGACTGGTGTTGATAGTGTTGATCCCAATTGGAATTAGATGGTTTGAGAATCGAGAGCGCGAGTCTTTAAAGACTTAGGCGTATCTATCTTGTGCAGTGGACATTGTTTCGTGCTATATATGCATGCTTGTCCTCATTTATTGATTTATGTGAAATATATTCTCTAGTAAGAGACTACATGATTGATATCGTTATTTATAAGAGCTTGATAGAAGTGTGGGTGATAACACCCTATACGTTATATGTTAACTTGGTCATGTTACCTATATGGGACATTGATGTGATACGTGTTATGGCTTGGCTTTTTATGTGTTAGGCCTTTCTTGTTTGCCACAATAGATGGTGAATATTTCTATGCTAGTATGCTTAACTATTTATATGAGCATGATATAATTATGTATAATATTCATGTTCTGCATGGAAAGCTCGAAAATGGTTATCAAGGTTGTGCTGAATATTTAGCATATGTGATTGACGGAAGAATGTCTACACCAAAATTGAAGGATGTATCCATTATTTGTGAGATCTCAGATATAATTTCTACTGAGTAGTACATGATACATGATGAGAACCTTGAGTTATCTTGAGTTGCTACGGTATAAATATAGTGCTGATATTTAAATCAATGTTCATGACACCGGTTGAGTTCAAAGTGTTGAAAGTTCAACTTGAAAGAATTTCTTGATAGAGGATTCACCCAGCTTAGTATATCTGCGTGGGGTGTATCTGTATTGATTGGCATGAAGAGATATGGTACTTTGTGATTTCATATTGAATGCAAAGAGCTCAACCAGGTGACTATAATGAACCAGTACTTGTTATCGTGTATGGATGGTTTATTTGATCCCTGAAGTTCATCAGTGGTCTATTCAGTGTTTGTTTGATAAGTGGCTACCATTAGTTGGAAAGTCAACTATGAGGATATACTGAAGACATCTTCTCATATCAGGTATGCTCGCTATGAATTCATGAGTATGATATTTTGATTGATATATGATCTAGCAGTATTGATGGATTTAATGAATGATATCTTCAAACCATAATTTGATTTCTTTGCGATGAATTGAGTAATGACCTGTTGGTGTACACCAAGTCGCAGACTGAGAATTGATTGTATTGAAATTTCTCGAGAGAAATAATTGTTTCCAAAAGCTAGCAAGAGATAGAGGATCTTTTATCTTGAAGTGGGTTTACTTCAGGCATCTTTATTGACATGTACAAGTGCAAATAACCGAGGTACGATTATTCTTGAGAATTTCTTGATCTTGTTAGAGATTAATTAATGAATTTCGAAGGTAGCTCTATCATTAACTATTTGAGACAGAAAGCTACACTTTCCGATGGATTGATAAACGTGAAGCCAATTTTTTCAAAATATTGAAACGATGGATGACTATAACTTCAGTATTTGACCTTTCCTAGTGGATTCGACTAATATGATGGTTATTTGGAGGATATGAGCAGTGTTACTATTTTCTCATGTATGTGTCAAGATTCACCAATATAGTGGATATGATAAATTCATTATGCATAGTGAAGCTCGAACAAGAGATAAAACGTGTGTTAATTCAAAATGGTAACGTACTTGTATATGCTTCGAGGAGATTGAATCTTTATGAATAGAATAATTCTACTCATGACTTGAAACTGATTGTGATCCTACGGCTATTGTATTAGCAGATTCATTAAACATAAAGACTTGTATTTCATGATTGATGGTACTGAATGGGAGGAAAATTTCTGAGTATTTAACTAAATCCTTGAATTGTGAATATTTTAAAGCAGAATATCAGAGATCGTTTGATTTGTTATAATCCTTCGAGATTTGTGAATATATGAATATATTGTGATGGATTACGTGGAAGGATTATCATTTAATAGATAAGTTCTGATGATATTGGTTATAGTGGATTGATTAATCAAATCTGCTTGACTTTATGTGTTGTGATATTATGATCGATACATCTTGATTACATGGGATACCTGTGGATATAATATATGATAGGGATTCTTGTTCTACATCTTGTTCTACACCTTGTTTTACATCTTGATTATGGTAATTTTTCTGAGCACTCTGGATACTTAACCCAGGATGCTTCTTGATCATATGGTATGAGCATGTGAAGTGGATTTCCTTGTGGCTATTGTATGAGCTTGCTATTTAGCGGAAATTCCATCACACGAATTACTTAGTATATGGGTAATTGCTTGTATGGATACTTGATTCTAAAGGAAATGTCTTGAGAACGAATACTTCTTGTGAAAGTTTCATGGGAAAGTCACGATATCGAGAAAGTTATGTGAGAATAATGCTCGCAAGTAATTGATAATATGGTGTGGTATACCATATTCTTGTTATTCTTGAGTTCTATTTGTTATTTATATGTGTTATAATTTCGATCAGTAAAATTCGAGGACGAATTTTCTTTAAGGAGGGGAGGATGTAACGCCCGTCCTAATTCCTGTTAAATTCTTGACTTGCATATGTATATGCTATTTTATTTGAGTTAATTATTTAACTAATTGAGCAAGTTTAGGACCTAAGTGTTCAAAGTTGAAACATTAGGGTCATTTGTGAAAATTTAAAGTTCAGGGGCTAAAATGCTCAAATTGAAACTTGAAGGGCCTTTTTGTCAAAAGCGAAACTCGAGGGTCCTAATTGCAATTTCTTGAAAATTGTAAGGATAAACTTAGTTTGCCTTCTTCTCTGATTCATTTTCTCCCCCAAATTGTTTACGTTCTCTCTGTCTCAGAAGAAAAGTTAGGGTTTACCTATTCTCGACTCCTCTTGCTTAATTATGCCTCTGTTCGAAAATCCGACTTCGCATAGGAATTAGTTTGGGTGAATTTGATTTCGGAGTAGGTAAGTCACTTGCTCTCCCTTGCTTGTAATAACATGCCTATATGTTATTCTTGATACTTGTGCTTGTTAATTACATGATTGGAGTGAATTTTGTGATACTTGTAAAATTGGGACGAAGAGAGTATTCTTGTACTATGTAAAGAGAAGGGAACAAAAATTGAAAGAAAAATTATACTCCTACTTGTGAGACGGTGAAATATTAACTTGACTTAAATGAGTATATTAGTATATTAGAAAATTATACTTATACTTTTGGGACGGTGAAATATTTAAATGGAATAAAAGAAAATTATCCTATTAATTGTGGGACGGTAAAATTGATGAAATAAACTTGAAAGTTATGTTTGTATGTCCTGGGTATTGCCTAAGGGTTAGTAAAAGTATACTCCTACGCTTGGGACAGACAATTGTAAGCCTGGGAAAGAAATGAGTGTTTGCTTGGTCTAGTGTGCGACCGCACATAATGTCTTTAGCGGCCGCCCAAAACTAATTAGAGATTTCCCATATAAAACGTGCAAAGTGTGCGGCTGCCCGGTCTGTTTTGAGCGCCCGCCCGGTTGTCTGAAAATCCAAAAAGCTTGTTTAAAATGAAATCAAGCTAGAAGTAACCCTAGTGAAGTTATATAGCCTTAGTATAAGATGTCCTGGCAAGTGTTATGACACCTTAGGGGCATCAGAACTTGGTCTTGAACATGAATATTCAATGATTTGAATAGAGAACTTGAGTATAAGAGTAAGAGCTCTTTTATATGTCTTGAAAGTGCTATGAACAAGCACTAATGTGTTATATGTGTCTTGAAACAAATGTTTGTGTACCTTAGGGGCACTAGAGCAAGAGCTTGAACATCCTAAGAATAGGATTAAGAATTTGTAAGTATGAGATGTATAACTCATCTACTTAGCTTGAACTTGAAGTATAAGACAATGAAATCTTGTACACGACTTGAATATCCAAGAATTAGATTGAGAACTTGAATATAAGATGATAAAATCTTGTACATGCCTTGAAATCAATACATGTGTATGGTAGTAATCATGTAAGTGTTATAGAACACTAGAAATATCAGGACAAGATCCTTAGCTTGAATATCCAAAGAATTGGAGTGTGAACTTGAATATAAAAGGAAGAACTCTTGTTCATGTTTTAAAACCAATACGTTTGTATGGTAATGTAGATACCCTGGGAAACCACAACTTGGCTAGAGCGGTGAATTATCTTAGGATGTCTAACTTGTTTTAGATTGTTTAGAGTCGCCACCTATGTTTTGAAAGGAACATAAGAAAAACCTAGAAATAGCCTAATTTATGTACAAAACCAGAGATTCGGGAGAGAAGGGTTCGGGGGTTAGGTGACGGAGTGGGAAGTACTTAAACACCCACTCCGCCCCGCTTACGCGGGTCTTGCTACTATTGGTGTTCTAATGCTAAATGTCCTTTAATTTATTAACAGTGCTATCAATTATAATGTAAAGAAAAAGGGGAAGAAAAGAGAATTGTTTTATTTATAAATTTATGCTAAACAATTACATTAAGAAATGTATATGAAATTAAAGTAGAGATTAAAATGTAGGGAGATAACCTTAACCAACTTTAATGTAGTAAAGTGGTCATTTGGTCATGTCCCCATTGATGGGGATTGCATACTAGTAAGACTAGAATAAAAGAGAAGAAGAATTGAGGAAGCTTCCAATGCTGCACATGACTTGGCTGGGGATACTGCTGGGGAGTTAATTGCTCTTTGCCGAGGGAGCCTTTAAGACTTGACCGTAGCCCCTAGAGTGCCATCATTGATTGCGAGAAAGGTCCATCCTTGATTGGGGGAACGAGCACGGGCACACGTGACAAGAGGGCTTTTTGACATCCCTTTTGAGAGACTTTAAGGATAGTCTCACACATCTTTCTCCAACATAGCCTCTAGGGCGTATTGATTGTCAAATGAAGCAAAAGAAGTCCTTGAGTCACATAGCCCCTAGGGTGTCACCATTTGTTGAGCAAAGCAAGAGTGACTCATCCTCGTGTGAGGGAACAAACATGAGAGGACATGGCAAGAGCTACTCCATTTCTCGGGAGCCTTTCGGCGTACTTTAGAAGCACATACTTGAAGAAGCTTTGAAAACTGAGACACATGTTGTTCCTATTTGTTGCCCAAGCCAATTGACTAGCTAGGGATTATTTGTGCAACCTCGTGCCCTTTTATGATGGGCTCGTTCTCGGATGGGTCTTGGTTACCACGGGCCTTCTTTTCATGAACCCAAGAATGCACACTGCTGGAGAATGATACCAATAACCCAAGACAACCTTTGATGGTGCCATATCTTGTCGACCTTTTTGCAATCCCAAAGTTGACTCGGTGGGGAATTGACTTGCTGAGGAGATCCAATGTAGAGCTCGTGTAGTTGTCTTCTTTAGGGCCAGAGATCTCCATTTCTCTTTCCCTTCTCTCTCTCACTCTCTCATTTTTTTTATGATGCACCATGTTTTTTGCCTAGACCGCCCTTTCGGGTTTTCAATCTAGCGGGCATCTCTTTTGCGTCTTCATTTTTGACTCGATTAATGAGGAAGTGTGCATTGACTCTAGCTGAGGATGAGAGACATGTGATTTGGTGGTGAAAACCTTTTGTCACTAAAGATGAGTGACATTGACTCGACTAAGGAAGTGTCCCTAGTATTGACATGTATTTTTTTTATTGAATTGAATGACTCACGAAGGCAAGTAAGTCATTAAGAGAGGAGAGAAGGAAAGCCCCAATTTGATTGCAAGAAATTGGAGTATGCAGAAAGAATAGAAGTCCTTAGACTCGACAAGGAACGCGAAATGATTCCAAGTCTAAGAATGTTGTTCAATCATTTTGGTGATTAATTCATTGGCAAATGAATCGTACAAAGATGTCTTGACAAGTTTGAGATGAAGGCCGATCACCATAACGCGCTAGGGCTAAACATTTCTTCTTTCTTGCATGAGACCGGACCCGCAGGTTGCCTACGGTCTCTCTAGTGTAGAGGCTCAGGTCATCGTAGTTCTTGTGGATTCTCCATTCTTCGTGATGGAATTGTTGCTTCGTAGCTTCGTCCTTTGTTGGTGGATGATGATGTTGATCTTCTTTGATTGAGGGGGATTTTTTTTTTTGTGCTCTAACTTTTGCCTAGGTTGATTTGATGATTTCAACCTAACGAGCTTTTTTTCTTTTTTTTTTTTTTTTTTGAAAACTTTGCTTGATTTTTCTCCATGCTTGATGTCTTGGATTCACCATTGTTGTTGATGTCGTTGCCTTCGTCACGATGTTTAGCCCCTAGGCGTTCAAGTGATGGCCTTCATTCCAAAACTCGTTTAGACATCTTTTCATCATTTTGCCAAGAATTAGATTGAACAACTTGGAAGAGTGTATGAGGACAAGAACGACTTTTATTTGATGATGAGACTTGACTCAAATTTCTCATTAATTGGACAAAGAAAACTTAATGCACACTTAAGAGGACTTTGACTCTTTTTTTTTTTTTTTTTTTTAATTCCTATTACTAGGTAGAGAAAGAGAAACGGAGATTGTTGTCGTAGTCCCCATTGTCGTTGTAGTCTTCCATGTCACAACATTCGTCCATGTCGTTGCTCGGATTGCTCGGGAACCCTTCATCGTTGAAGCTTGTCTCGTAGGAAGACTCGGCCATTTCTCGGAGCAAATTGTCGACTCTAATTCCCGCATCATACATGCTTGCAAAATCGGAGTGAAAAGCCCCACTAAGATTAGTGCGGTAGTCCATTTTCAAACACTTCAAGAAGATGTCCATTTGTTCCTTCTTGGAAGGCCTATCAACCATCTCGGCTAGCTTGTCGTTCCAACGGCGATAGAAGCCCCCAAACGATTCATCACCCATTTGCACGGTGCTCTCCAATTCTTTCTTGGTGGGATGGAA
Organism: Campanula takesimana; assembly: GCA_026119855.1. Classification (NCBI taxonomy): domain Eukaryota; kingdom Viridiplantae; phylum Streptophyta; class Magnoliopsida; order Asterales; family Campanulaceae; genus Campanula; species Campanula takesimana. The sequence goes on from JAOWBW010000626.1 coordinate 172,720, forward strand.
CATGGAGTTGCCTTGGTATTGTGACTTGAAGGCAAGCATAGCGGCATCCCAATTGAGGCGAGTGGAAATCGGAAGACCCATGGACCAATCTTTTGCGACCCCATCGAGAGTAAGCGGGAAGCATTGTGCCATTATTTGAGGAGACACTTTCTTCGGCAGCATGGCCCAAATGTAGGAGTCGACATGAGCATCGGGGCAAGAGGTGCCTTTGAACTTGCCAATATCGGGCATCTTGAACTTTTCGGGAAGAGCCTCCATTGTGTTCATGAGGAGGGAAGCTTGATGGATATCGGTGCTCGGGCCCTTGTGCAAATTTAGCCCACTAAGCCTTTGGTCAATGTAGGACATGAGAGTGTTGACCAAACCGGTATCAATGCTTTGGACCTTTCCTTCATTCGTGAGCCCCTTTAATCGGTTCTTGAGTTGAGCAACTTCTTTCTCGTGGACCATTTTCACATGCTTGTAACGAGCTCGCCATAGATCATCCTTGTGGCGGACATTCTCGGCTAGTGTATCAACTTGCTCTTTCAATGCTTCCACCATGCGGAATAACCCTTCGTTGGACACGGGAATGCCGTTGTCGTTGCCATTTGAAGCCATTGGACCTATGGAGAGAACACGGTTGATCTTAGGATGGCCCACAAACACCTTTAAGTAAAGTAACTTCACCACAACAAAGGAAAAAGACTCAACCACATAAAGAAAAAGACTATTTTTTTTTATTTACAAAGTCGGAAGGACGGAGTCCTTTTTGGGGTTTCTAGAAAAATAGTGGAATCGTCACACTAGTATATAGACCTTCTCGCGCGGTCCCAAATACTCATCGGATTCCACCACGTTTGTGATACCTACATGTGACGGGATTAAACTAAATTAATGTAGTAAATCGTACATGCGGGGACGGATTTTTATTTTCGTCCAAAATGCCCACTTTTGGGGACGGAGTTTTATTTCGTCCATTCCAACAAGTTGGCATGTATGATTTGAAGACATTAGTTTAGGGAAATCTCGATACATGAAAAACCGACTTGAGTCACGGAGTGTTAGACCCTAGACTAGAATTGTGTGGCTTGTGCTCGGCTAAAGAGAGGCTTAAAGGTCACCCCCGGCATGTAGTCTTGAACTACGCCACGGGCTGAGGTTGACCGCTTCGAAAGAGTCAAGGTCGGGTGGAGCTTGAAACTTTCTAGGACGGGCCTCGACGGGTTTAGGGTTGGACTTGTGCGACTCGATAGTGAGCAATTGATAAGAATATGTGCATGTATTGTGAGGTCTAACAAGTGACAAAATACATATATATATATATATATATATATATATATATATATATATATATATATATATATATATATATTTCAAAAGAAATAAAAAAAAACAAATAATCACATAATTACAACTTTCGAATCACCCGTGTGATCGATAAAAATAAACAGAAAGTAAAAACTGTTTGTGCAGGCCTGGTGCCCACACACTGTCAAAACCACTCTGTTCTGTGCACTGTTCTGTTTCTGGAAAATGCCCAGAAGCGCGCGCATTGGGATGCCTACTCGGGAGGCGCGCGCGTTAGACAAGGAGAGGCAAGGCGCCCGCATCTGGGTAACAACCTGTAAATCAGCGGGTTCAAGGGATTGCCTTGACCCTAAATAAAAATGCTTTCCCCTGCAGAATTTGTTAGCACAGAAACATGGAATGGAAGGACAAGAAGGAAGACGGGCGATTCTGGTAATTGGGGTCGGACACGCGCGCTTTAGGCCTAGGAGGCCAAAGGCGCGCGCTTCCCACCCTTTTTACCAGAATGCCCAGAAAACAGTAATAAGAACACCAAAAGTTAATAACGAAAGTTTAACCCTCTAAATCATTCCCCAGCGGAGTCGCCACTGTAGATACCCCGGGAAACCACAACTTGGCTAGAGCGGTGAATTATCCTAGGATGTCTAACTTGTTTTAGATTGTTTAGAGTCGCCACCTATGTTTTTAAAGGAACATAAGAAAAACCTATAAATAGCCTAATTTATGTACAAAACCAGAGATTCGGGAGAGAAGGGTTCGGGGGTTAGGTGACGGAGTGGGAAGTACTTAAACACCCACTCTGCCCCGCTTACGCGGGTCTTGCTACTATTGGTGTTCTAATGCTAAATGTCCTTCAATTTATTAACAGTGCTATCAATTATAATGTAAAGAAAAAGGGGAAGAAAGAGAATTGTTTTATTTATAAATTTATGCTAAACAATTACATTAAGAAATGTATAGGAAATTAAAGTAGAGATTAAAATGTAGGGAGATAACCTTAACCAACTTTAATGTAGTAAAGTGGTCATTTGGTCATGTCCCCATTGATGGGGATTGCATACTAGAAAGACTAAAATAAAAGAGAAGAAGAATAAAAGTACCTTTAGAAAAGAGGACCTTAGACTTTGACTTGAAGATGGTGTCGTTTGTAGAGAAATGGTTGTGCAACACTTTGTGTAGTGTTTGTTTGTAGGGAAAATGTGTTGAGAGAACTTGTGTATAGTTCTTGTAGGGAAGATGAAGTTGGTGGTCCAAAGAGTGTAAAAAGAGTCCCTCTCTAAGGTAGAAGATGATGTTTTTATAGGTGAAAAAGAGAGGGAAAGGTTAGAGGGAAATTGGTCAATCCATGTGAGATGGAATTGAGCAATAGAAAATAAGATAAATAAAATAATAAATGAAATAAATAAAAGAAAATCAAATAATAATAAAAAGAAATATTTTGTTTTATAATGAAAAGGCTAGAATAAAGGATTGGGAGTTTTTGGAACAAAAGGGGGATGAACTTGGATGTAAAAAGAGGTTATTTTGTAAACTAGGAAAAGGAGGGAAATAAGGTGCAATCCGTTACTGCCAAAGTGGGAAGCGCGCGAGTCCCGCTATTGGGGCGAGACGCGCGCGCAGCCCGTTAACAGTTCCGGAAGCGCCCGCGGCAGAAAAGGACAGAATGACCCTAAAAGTTAACTCTGTTATGCAGTTTAGTCCAAAACTAACGGAATCAGTTAGGAACTTAACCGAAGTAACAGAAATCAACAAAAATAAGTTAAATAAAAATACTTTGTATGCAATCGGGGTGAGAGGTCCAAGGCGGGGTGTCTACAGAGCCCCTCGGCGACGTGGATTGCAAAGCAAAACGCGTCGATGAAAGTAAAAACACCCGCCGAGGACATCGACAAAGAAAAGAAAGAAAAGATAGCAAAGACTCGATGAAAGCAATAATTTGAAAATTGCAAGAGATAGGGGTGCGCTCCCTGTGTGAGCGTCTTTTGTTGGTAGAGGGGGTGGCATGATCCGTTGGTAAACCTGCCGGCTGAATCCGTTAAGTGAGGCCGTTAGTGAACCTTTGAATGAGGCCGTTAGTGAACCTTCGAGGCCATTAGTGAACCTTGAGGGCGTTAGTGAACCTTTGTTGACGAATCCGTTAGTGAAATCCGTTGATGAGGCCGTTAGTGAACCTTCGAGGCCGATAGTGAACCTTTGTTGACGAATCCGTTAGTGAAATCCGTTGATGAGGCCGTTAGTGAACCTTCGAGGCCGTTAGTGAACCTTTGTTGTCGAATCCGTTAGTGAAATCCATTGATGAGGCCGTTAGTGAACCTTTGAGGAGGTCGTTAGTGAACCTTTGAGGACGAATCCGTTACTGAAATCCGTTGATGAGGCCGTTAGTGAACCTTCGAGGCCGTTAGTGAACCTTTGTTGATGAATCCGTTAGTGAAATCCGTTGATGAGGCCGTTAGTGAACCTTTATTGACGAATCCGTTAGTGAAATCCGTTGATGAGGTCATTAGTGAACCATCGAGGCCGTTAGTGAACCTTTGTTGTCGAATCCGTTAGTGAAATCCGTTGATGAGGCCGTTAGTGAACCTTTGACGAATTGCAGCTTTGAAGCCGTGTGCTGTTTGGCGTTGCAGTTGACTTTTACGGGGATGCGGGCATGGTTGACTGTAGACCATTTTCTGCTGGGGATGAAGTGCCTCGAGTTGCAGATGCTGTTTGACTTCGCGGTGGTACCTGTTATGTGCTTTGCAAGTATATGTGCTAGTGCAAGAAGATGCATGAAGTGTGAAATGAAGAGAGAAATTGTGCTCGTGGTGCAATGTGATTTGAATGCAGTTTTGCATGAGAGAGACATTTGCAAGAATGAAGAAATTACTTTTGTGTGCTGTGTGATTTTGAGGAAAGTATTAATGAATGATGTTCATACCTTCACTTACCATGGCCGCTTGATTCGGGATGGAGATGTTGTGGCTTTGATGAAGATGATGAACTGCTGCTGCTTTCGATGGAATATTGGTGAGATGACATTCTGAATGATGGGTTGGTCGTGCCAAAGGCTGCCTACGTATCCTTTGAAGGGAAGCAGACCAGCGTAGTTTAAGGATGATGGAGAATGCTGGAGGAGAAGCTAGGAGCAAAGCAAAGTAAAGCACCTACTTTTTCATATAGCACATAGAAGGAGAAAAAGAAAAAAGAAAAATCTTTTTTTTTTTTTTTTAGATTAGAAAGGAAAGAATATGCACACATGTGAGGAAAAGATTTTTTTTAGTTCGTGGGTGAACCATTTTAACCATTGTGTGCTTGTGAAGCTAACCCAAGATCAAGTCATGTTCAGTCGAAGTCCGGATTGCCTCGCTTGAATTCTGTTGTCGCCGATGTGCCCAACGAAGATTGATGTCTAGCCCCAAGAGATTTGTCGATTATGGGGCTTCAAAAGGCTTTTGATGCCGAGATGAGGGGTTGCTGATTGTAAAGCCCCTAGAATGCCTTTGATGCCAAACTTTGAGTGGCTTGCATAGCCCCAAGATAAATCAGTTCTTGGCCCATTCGAGTAAATCGCCCTTTGTTGTTGTAGTGAGCAAGCCCCAAGAGGAGATCGTTGATGCCAAGCTTCGAGAGATTGCAAAGCCCCAAGTGTCGTGGGCTGTAGACGGCAGGATGTGAAGACCTTTCATTGTAAAGCCCCAAATTATCTCGTGATTGGCTCGGCATTGAGAGCGGATGTACCGTTTGGTAGATTTCTTGATAGAGATCTCCTTCTTGCTCTTACTGGGGAGATGAATTGCCTCATTGTGGTCGATACCAAAATGGCTGAGGGCTTATGTCAAAGGATGCAGTAATGTCTTGCGGTGCCGTCGAGGTCACGGAGGATAAGGTCTTAGCGTGATAAAGTCTCAAATGAGTATGCTTGCTTGACTCTTCTTGAGTTGAACTAATGACGGATCTTCGGATGCAACTAGTGCTGTGGCCCAACTTTATCTGAGCTGCACCTTGTACTTTTGATCTTGGAGAAGGGGGTGCTGAATTGCAGAAACATTGGGATTGGCCGTGGCATTTCCCGCTATAACCCTGTTTTGATTAGAGTTTAGCATATTGAATCTTTTTCCTTTTCTCTAAGACTTCCTTCAAAATCTCGCTGTGAGTTCTAACAAAAATCATCAACTTCATTCATAACATCAGAGTCTTCATTTAAAACCAAGAGGCCTTTGACTTGAAGTGTTGAGATACCCTTGAATCTTGATTGTTCTCATGGAGCCATAAGGCTACTCCACATTGCACTTGCTCGAGTATTGTTGCCCAAAAGACTGTCGGTCACGAAGCCCTAATACTGCCCTTTACTGTAATGCCGTAGCCCAAAAGATTGTAGATTGCGAAGCCATTGGAGACCTTCGGTGCCGAATTGAGGAAGCTTCCAATGCTGCACATGACTTGGCTGGGGATACTGCTGGGGAGTTAATTTCTCTTTGCCGAGGGAGCCTTTAAGACTTGATCGTAGCCCCTAGAGTGCCATCATTGATTACGAGAAAGGTCCATCCTTGATTGGGGGAACGAGCACGGGCACACGTGACAAGAGGGATTTTTGACATCCCTTTTGAGAGACTTTAAGGATAGTCTCACACATCTTTCTCGAACATAGCCTCTAGGGCGTATTGATTGTCAAATGAAGCAAAAGAAGTCCTTGAGTCACATAGCCCCTAGGGTGTCACCATTTGTTGAGCAAAGTAAGAGTGACTCATCCTCGTGCGAGGGAACAAACATGAGAGGACATGGCAAGAGCTACTCCAATTCTCGGGAGCCTTTCGGCGTACTTTAGAAGCACATACTTGAAGAAGCTTTGAAAACTGAGACACATGTTGTTCCTATTTGTTGCCCAAGCCAATTGACTAGCTAGGGATTATTTGTGCAACCTCGTGCCCTTTTATGATGGGCTCGTTCTCGGATGGGTCTTGGTTACCACGGGCCTTCTTTTCATGAACCCAAGAATGCACACTGCTAGAGAATGATACCAATAACCCAAGACAACCTTTGACCGTGCCATATCTTGTCGAGCTTTTTGCAATCCCAAAGTTAACTCGGTGGGGAATTGACTTGCTGAGGAGATCCAATGTAGAGCTCGTGTAGTTGTCTTCTTTAGGGCAAGAGATCTCCATTTCTCTTTCCCTTCTCTCTCTCACTCTCTCATTTTTTTTATGACGCACCCTGTTTTTTGCCTAGACCGCCCTTTCGGGTTTTCAATCTAGCGGGCATCTCTTTTGCGTCTTCATTTTTGACTCGATTAATGAGGAAGTGTGCATTGACTCTAGCTGAGGATGAGAGACATGTGATTTGGTGGTGAAAACCTTTTGTCACTAAAGATGAGTGACATTGACTCGACTAAGGAAGTGTCCCTAGTATTGACATGTATTTTTTTTTATTGAATTGAATGACTCACGAAGGCAAGTAAGTCATTAAGAGAGGAGAGAAGGAAAGCCCCAATTTGATTGCAAGAAATTGGGAGTATGCAGAAAGAATAGAAGTCCTTAGACTCGACAAGGAACGCGAAATGATTCCAAGTCTAAGAATGTTGTTCAATCTTTTTGGTGATTAATTCATTGGCAAATGAATCGTACAAAGATGTCTTGACAAGTTTGAGATGAAGGCCGATCACCATAACGCGCTAGGGCTAAACATTTCTTCTTTCTTGCATGAGACCGGACCCGCAGGTTGCCTACGTTCCTCTAGTGTAGAGGCTCAGGTCATCGTAGTTCTTGTGGATTCTCCATTCTTCGTGATGGAATTGTTGCTTCGCAGCTTCGTCCTTTCTTGGTGGATGATGATGTTGATCTTCTTTGATTGAGGGGGATTTTTTTTTTTTTTTTGTGCTCTAACTTTTGCCTAAGTTGATTTGATGATTTCAACCTAGCGAGTTTTTTTTTTTTTTTTTTTTTTTTTTTTTTTTTTTTTTTTGAAAACTTTGCTTGATTTTTATCCATGCTTGATGTCTTGGATTCACCGTTGTTGTTGATTTCGTTGCCTTCGTCACGATGTTTAGCCCCTAGGCGTTCAAGTGATGGCCTTCATTCCAAAACTCGTTTAGACATCTTTCATCATTTTGCCAAGAATTAGATTGAACAACTTGAAAGAGTGTATGAGGACAAGAACGACTTTTATTTGATGATGAGACTTGACTCAAAATTTCTCATTAATTGGACAAAGAAAACTTAATGCACACTTAAGAGGACTTTGACTCTTTTTTTTTTTTTTTTTTTAATTCCTATTACTAGGTAGAGAAAGAGAAACGGAGATTGTTGTCGTAGTCCCCATTGTCGTTGTAGTCTTCCATGTCACAACATTCGTCCATGTCATTGCTCGGATTGCTCGGGAACCCTTCATCGTTGAAGCTTGTCTCGTAGGAAGACTCGGCCATTTCTCGGAGCAAATTGTCGACTCTAATTCCCGCATCATACATGCTTGCAAAATCGGAGTGAAAATCCCCACTAAGATTAGTGCGGTAGTCCATTTTCAAACACTTCAAGAAGATGTCCATTTGTTCCTTCTTGGAAGGCCTATCAACCATCTCGGCTAGCTTGTCGTTCCAACGGCGATAGAAGCCCCCAAACGATTTATCACCCATTTGCACGGTGCTCTCCAATTCTTTCTTGGTGGGACGGAACATGGAGTTGCCTTGGTATTGTGACTTGAAGGCAAGCATAGCGGCATCCCAATTGAGGCGGGTGGAAATCGGAAGACCCATGGACCAATCTTTTGCGACCCCATCGAGAGTAAGCGGGAAGCATTGTGCCATTATTTGAGGAGACACTTTCTTCGGCAGCATGGCCTAAATGTAGGAGTCGACATGAGCGTCGGGGCAAGAGGTGCCTTTGAACTTGCCAATATCGGGCATCTTGAACTTTTCGGGAAGAGCCTCCATTGTGTTCAGGAGGAGGGAAGCTTGATGGAGATCGGTGCTCGGGCCCTTGTGCAAATTTAGCCCACTAAGCCTTTGGTCAATGTAGGACATGAGAGTGTTGACCAAACCGGTATCAATGCTTTGGACCTTTCCTTCATTCGTGAGCCCCTTTAATCGGTTCTTGAGTTGAGCAACTTCTTTCTCGTGGACCATTTTCACATGCTTGTAACGAGCTCGCCATAGATCATCCTTGTGGCGGACATTCTCGGCTAGTGTATCAACTTGCTCTTTCAATGCTTCCACCATGCGGAATAACCCTTCGTTGGACACGGGAATGCCGTTGTCGTTGCCATTTGAAGCCATTGGACCTATGGAGAGAACACGGTTGATCTTAGGATGCCCCACAAACACCTTTTGAGTAAAGTAACTTCACCCACAACAAAGGAAAAAGACTCAACCACATAAAGAAAAAGACTATTTTTTTTTTATTTACAAAGTCGGAAGGACGCAATCCTTTTTGGGGTTTCTAGAAAAATAGTGGAATCGTCACACTAGTATATAGACCTTCTCGCGGTCCCAAATACTCATCGGATTCCACCACGTTTGTGATACCTACATGTGACGGGATTAAACTAAATTAATGTAGTAAATCATACATGCGGGGACGGATTTTTATTTTCGTCCAAAATGCCCACTTTTGGGGACAGAGTTTTATTTCGTCCATTGCAACAAGTTGGCATGTATGATTTGAAGACATTAGTTTAGGGAAATCTCGATACATGAAAAACCGACTTGAGTCACAGAGTGTTAGACCCTAGACTAGAATTGTGTGGCTTGTGCTCGGCTAAAGAGAGGCTTAAAGGTCACCCCCGGCATGTAGTCTCTAACTACGCCACGGGCTGAGGTTGACCGCTTCGAAAGAGTCAACGTCGGGTGGAGCTTGAAACTTTCTAGGACGGGCCTCGACGGGTTTGGGGTTGGACTTGTGCGACTCGATAGTGAGCAATTGATAAGAATATGTGCATGTAGTGTGAGGTCTAACAAGTGACAAAATATATATATATATATATATATATATATATATATATATATATATTTCAAAAGAAATAAAAAAAAACAAATAATCACATAATTACAACTTTCGAATCACCCGTGTGATCGATAAAAATAAACAGAAAGTAAAAACTGTTTTGTGCAGGCCTGGTGCCCACACACTGTCAAAACCACTCTGTTCTGTGCACTGTTCTGTTTCTGGAAAATGCCCAGAAGCGCGCGCATTGGGATGCCTACTCGGGAGGCGCGCGCGTTAGACAAGGAGAGGCAGAGGCGCCCGCATCTGGGTAACAACCTGTAAATCAGCGGGTTCAAGGGATTGCCTTGACCCTAAATAAAAATGCTTTCCCCTGCAGAATTTGTTAGCACAGAAACATGGAATGGAAGGACAAGAAGGAAGACGGGCGATTCTGGTAATTGGGGTCGGACATGCGCGCTTTAGGCCTAGGAGGCCAAAGGCGCGCGCTTCCCACCCTTTTTACCAGAATGCCCAGAAAATAGTAATAAGAACACCAAAAGTTAACAACGCAAGTTTAACCCTCTAAATCATTCCCCAGCGGAGTCGCCACTGTAGATACCCCGGGAAACCACAACTTGGCTAGAGCGGTGAATTATCCTAGGATGTCTAACTTGTTTTAGATTGTTTAGAGTCGCCACCTATGTTTTTAAAGGAACATAAGAAAAACCTAGAAATAGCCTAATTTATGTACAAAACCAGAGATTCGGGAGAGAAGGGTTCGGGGGTTAGGTGACGGAGTGGGAAGTACTTAAACACCCACTCCGCCCCGCTTACGCGGGTCTTGCTACTATTGGTGTTCTAATGCTAAATGTCCTTCAATTTATTAACAGTGCTATCAATTATAATGTAAAGAAAAAGGGAAGAAAAGAGAATTGTTTTATTTATAAATTTATGCTAAACAATTACATTAAGAAATGTATAGGAAATTAAAGTAGAGATTAAAATGTAGGGAGATAACCTTAACCAACTTTAATGTAGTAAAGTGGTCATTTGGTCATGTCCCCATTGATGGGGATTGCATACTAGTAAGACTAGAATAAAAGAGAAGAAGAATAAAAGTACCTTTAGAAAAGAGGACCTTAGACTTTGACTTGAAGATGGTGTCGTTTGTAGAGAAATGGTTGTGCAACACTTTGTGTAGTGTTTGTTTGTAGGGAAAATGTGTTGAGAGAACTTGTGTATAGTTCTTGTAGGGAAGATGAAGTTGGTGGTCCAAAGAGTGTAAAAAGAGTCCCTCTCTAAGGTAGAAGATGACGGTTTTTATAGGTGAAAAAGAGAGGGAAAGGTTGGAGGGAAATTGGTCAATCCATGTGAGATGGAATTGACCAATAGAAAATAAGATAAATAAAATAATAAATGAAATAAATAAATAAAAGAAAATCAAATAATAATAAAAAGAAATATTTTGTTTTTTAATGAAAAGGCTAGAATAAAGGATTGGGAGTTTTTGGAACAAAAGGGGGATGAACTTGGATGTAAAAAGAGGTTATTTTGTAAACTAGGAAAAGGAGGGAAATAAGGTGCAATCCGTTACTGCCAAAGTGGGAAGCGCGCGAGTCCCGCTATTGGGGCGAGACGCGCGCGCAGCCCGTTAACAGTTCCGGAAGCGCCCGCGGCAGAAAAGGACAGAATGACCCTAAAAGTTAACTCTGTTATGCAGTTTAGTCCAAAACTAACGGAATCAGTTAGGAACTTAACCGAAGTAACAGAAATCAACAAAAATAAGTTAAATAAAAATACTTTGTATGCAATTGGGGTGAGAGTTCCAAGGCGGGGTGTCTACAGGTAATGAACTTGAAAGTGCTATGAACAAGCACTAATTTGTTAGAAAGATTCTTGATGTGTATGTGCAAATCTTGCACATAACTACTTGATAGAATGTGGCTTCTTGACTACTTGATATATGGTATGAATATCTAAAGAATTGGAATGTGGAACTAGATAGAGAATGATTAACTCTATTACATACTCGAATCTAATACGTTTGTATTGAAGTGCTATGAACAAGCACTAATGTGCTAGTAATTGGTTTTAATCGTGTATATACTCAATGAAGTATATAAAGTATAAAGAAGATATCTTGTACTTAAGTTGAGTTCCTAAAGAATGAGGGACTAGTGTACCACAAAGATAATTCATATAACTATGAATCCTACGATTTAAGTCAACAAGAATGATTACAGAACACAATATGTGTTGGAAAATGTATTCGATGATTAGCGATAAATATACGCGAGATATGATTGTGACTAGGTACAATACGACCTATTCGACTACGTGCTTAGAGTCTAAGATGTTGGGCTCTACTTGAAAGTAAGGGTATCGTGATAGACACATTAGTGTGTTAAAGGTTATATGAATATGTACGTGCAAATATTTCATATGACAAAGTGATATAGTATGACTTACCCTACTACTTGGTTGGGGTCTGTTATTAATAGACTCTAATTTGGCTTGATTGTGTTACGTGGACACATTATGTGCCATTGTTATACTGATTGGTATTCGCAAATATGGCATACGTGTACTTGTATTTGGTGAGCACATGATTACATGGTTCTTGAATATCTAGTCCACTACTTTTGGATTAGTTCTATACTCTCGTAGTTCAAGTAAATACTACTTGTGCATTCTTGTGTGAGTCCAGCTGGTCCTTGCTTATTCGGAGATATATAGGTTCACGCTTATCGCGAGTGCTGGGGCTAAGTGATAATCGGGGATCTATGTATCTGCGCTTGACCCCTTACTACCGATCATAGTATGGGCATATAGCCTCCTTTGTTAGAGCAATACGCCTGATAAAGTGACTGCTATACCTCTTGTCTTGAATCTTGTTCTCGAGTGTGACACTGGTTACCGGGTCCTCTTTTGTACTGCACAGCAGCAACTTGATTGATCGTGATTTGTCAACTGCAATAAGAAACGACAACAATGGTTTACTTGGGATGAATAAGGTTGGAATATCCTTTGTAACGTGATAGTTTAGCCTTATGTGCTAGTTACTTGATGAGTTGGCTTAGCCTCTCATATACTTGTTACTTGATGACATCTTGAGCATGATTACTTGATAATCTTCTTGATTTGCATGATTATATGATAACATGCTATGTACTTGTATCTAGTAACTTACTGAGATTTATCTCACCCCGTTCCTTGTTTATTTGTTTCCCCTCCCAAGAAAGCAAGTGGTAATACGTTGTGAGGCTCGACTTAGCAGGGGCCTACTTGGCAGGTTGTTCTTGTTGGGGATTGTTATCATTTCTAGTTTTGATGAGGACGATCTTGTGGTAGTTGTTTAGATTCAGTATATTGGGTAGACTTGTATAGTTTTTGTAATGCCAGCTTACGTGCTAGGCATGTTTTCCGCTGTGTATAACCATTTGGTTTAAATTTCTTGGTATAGAACTCGTTGTGAGCTATCTTAGCTCGTTCCTCTTGAGTATATATATGATGTCAGTTTGATATAAGCAGATGTCATTTTGTTTCTCGTTTCTTGTTAGTCACGCGCACCAGGTTCGAGGTTCTATTAGGGAATCCCGGGACTTGGGGGCGTGTCAACGTTCACTTATTTGCCAAGGGACAAGAACCGCTTCGCCGATGCTTTAGCCACCATAGCCTCATTGGTTGAGATACCCAAAGGAAAAATGGTGAAACCCTTCAAAATTTTGAGAAGGACCAGCCCGGCATACTGCATGAGTATTGAGATCAATGAAGTCCAAGATAACCCTTCGTGGTATACAGACATCATGAACTTTATCAACAACGGCACCTTCCCGACAATAGCAATGGGAAATCTCGAGTGGCACTACAAAAGCTAGCCACCAGATATGTGTTGATTGGAAACCGAGTCTACAAGAGACATCATCAAGGGATCAATCTTTTATGTTCGAACGAGTCCGAAGCTCAAGAAATCATGCACGAAGTCCATGAAGGAGAGTGTGGACCCCACATCAATGGGATTATGTTAGCCAAGAAGATACTCCGTATTGGCTATTATTGGACTACGATGGAAAAAGACTGCATCGAGAAAGTCAAGAAATGCGCCAAGTGCCAATTCCATGCTAATCTACAACATGCTCCGCCTTCACAACTATACAACATGACCACACCTTGGCCATTCTCTTGTTGGGGCATAGATATCATCGGCAAAGTCCACCCTACGGGGAGCAACGGACAGTCATTCATCCTTGTTGCCGTAGACTATTTCACAAAATGGGTCGAAGCACAAGCTTACCGAGTTCTCAACACCAAGAAAGTGGCCGAATTCGTGAAGAACAACATTATGTACCGATATGGAATCCCCCATGAGATCATCTCCGACAATGGATCTCACTTTGAGAAAGAAATGGATGCACTTTTGGTCAACTACAAAATTACCAAACACAAGTCATCCCCGTACCGTCCCCAAGCTAATGGAGCGGTCGAAGCAGCAAATAAAACAATCGAAGTCATCATACGAAAAATGGCTTCAACAGGAAGGAATTGGCCCGAGAAATTACCACTAGCATTGTGGGGCTACCGCACATCAATACTGTCAGCAACGGGAGAAACTCCTTAGTCATTGGTTTATGGTTCCGAAGCCGTACTCCCGGTCGAACTCGAGGTTCCTTCTCTATGGGTCTTACTCGAGAACCAAGTCAACGAGGTTGATTGGATGCAAATTCGATACGAGCAACTAGCCCTACTCGACAAAAGAGATTAAGAGCGTTCGAACGCACAAGGGCTTACCAACAAAGAATGGCAAAGGCTTTCAACAAAAAAGTGAAGCCTCGATATATCAAAGTGGGAGATTTGTTCCTAAGACAACATCCTCCCAATACCATGAATCCCCTTGGGAAGTGGGGACCTCGATGGATCGTTCCTTACGTGGTCAAGAAGATACTAAGCAGCGGTGCCGTCCGACTCGTAGACTTGGATGGCGATCAACTGCCAAAGGAGGTCAATCTCGACAAGCTCAAGAAGTTCTACACTTAGCAAATCAAGACCATTATTAAAAAAAAAAAAAAAAAAAAAAAAAAAAAAACGCTCGCTAGGTTGAAAGAGCACGTGCAAAAAAGAAGCCCGCTAGATTGAAAACCCGAAAGGGCGGTCTAGGCAAAAAACAGGGTGCACACGAAAAAAAAATGGTCTTCATTCGTTTGAACCACGGAGACCTGAGCCTCTCAACTAGAGGAACGTAGGCTGTCATGACCCGAAAACCCGTCTCTATTTTATTATTAAATAATTAATTATTTATCTATTTATTTGATTATTTATTTAGGTGCGCATTTTATATCTCATAATATTAATTTGTGTCTAGCATTATTTGGTTGATTTTGTGCTAAAGTGAAATTTATTGGGTCCTAGTGGTTAGTGGGGAATTTGGGTTATGTGTTAGTAGAGTGAGGGCGCCTAAGTGTAACTTTTTGAATAATCATTCTCCTACTCCCTCCCTACTTCCCCCTCTCCCTCACCTTCTCCCTCACTCTCCAGCACACACACAGAGAATCCCTCTCTCTCTCCATTATTGTAAAAAGGGTAAGTTTCTTCCTCTCATTCTTCCTTCATTTTAGTCATCTTCCTCTCATCTTTTCTTGGTGCTCATTTTATTAAATGTGTGTAGATCGTCGATAGGATCATGTAGAGCCAAAAATATTCGAATTCCGTCATCTTTCATAAATTCAAGTAAGTTACTTTCCCCCATTTTTATGCTAAAATGTTCATCATTTGTGTATATGATGCTTTGGTAGTAATTATATGAGATTTTGTTTGAATTTAGAATTTATTCGGGTTTTTGGTTAAAATTGTGAAAATATGAGTGTTGGGATCAAATCTTGATTGGGGTTTCTAGATGTTGTTATTTAGGCCCTTGCAAGTTATAAGTTTTTTTGGTACATGATTATGCTGGGTGGAAAGTTTGGTTGTGGTTGATTTGAGAAATTTGTGAAATGGGTAAGAAAATTGAAGAACCCAGCTGCTGATTCCCGACCCAGAACCAGACCAGGCACCCGCCCGGGTTGAACCAGGCGCCCGCCTACCTGGCTTTTTCCTTCGGCCAAACCTCCTGGTCAAATGAGCGCCCGCCTGCCCCCGATCGCGCGCCCGCCCGCCCCTGTTTCTGGAAATTCTCCTTTTTGGTTGTTTAAAACTAGATTACTTCCTTAGTTTAAGTTTTATTATTCTAATTAATTTAAGTTAACATCGTGGAACACTTTATTAATTGGAATTGGTTCCTTTGTGAATAAATATGTTATGAAATTTGATTAAGTAGCGTTTTGGGAATGTTAGACATCTTTGATGTGTTGTTTGGATTGGTTTACCTTTGTGGTGATTTATTTGGAATGGTTCCCTACTTTGGAATCATTAGTTGTTTATTTAAGCTAGTATTTATTACTTAGCATTTATTTCAAAGTCCAGCTGGTTATTTGTGTTCGAGTCAGGCAATGGATAATGCTATAATGGCACAAGCCAAGTCCAGTATAGCATCGCCCATTGGTCCTTATTTCCTCATCCAGATTGGCCTTGGTTGGGATGAGCTAGCTTCCTTCGGAAGTAGTCTAGTTAACTTTTTGGGTATGACTTTGTGTCATTTCCCCTGTCCTTTGTGACATATTACTTTGTTATGGTTCCGGTACCGGGGTTTTCTCTTCAGCTTTGATGCTACTATGAAGATGTTGATTGTTGAAGCTGCGCAGCGATCCTTTATTTGGTTCTATCAGTTGGGAAACCTTGGCTAATATCCTTTGTTATTTGTTTATTTCCGCTGCTATCTATTAACTGCTAATTGCTATGTGCTATATGTGATTTATTATTGTTTATTGCATCATAACATGTCATGTAGTTGCATTAGTAACTTATTGAGATTTATCTCACCCCCCTTTCTTTTAACTTTGTTTTTCCTTAACCCCCCCCCTAGGAGGAAAAGATTAGTACTCGCTGATCACGAGGAGGACGTCGAGAGGGTTTGCGACTTTTGGGAAGGTTGTTTCGGTTTACATTATTTAAATGTATAACCTTTGGGATAGTGTCACCAAACTTTGACGTCATTAAGATTTGTGTATCTTGTATTTTTGGGTATAAGCTTGTGGAGCTTATGATAGTTGTATTTTGTTGATGTCAAGCTTGGATTTATAAAACTCGTACTATCATCTTTTGGTGTAAAAATGGAATTTTTATCTTCAGTATTTTAGTATTTGTGTGTTAAGTCGACGTCCAGTTCGTGTGCCCTTGGCCCGCGGGGTTGGAGTCGCGACAGTTGGTATCAGAGCTACGGTTTAGCTCTAAGTTTAAGTATAGGTGGACTAGTATGACCTAGGAGGGTAGTTGTGTTCGGAGTGAGTAACGGTTGTTGTTTTATGCAAGCACTTATTCGAAATGGCTAGAAGAAGAAGCGGTGAATGTAACGCCGGAACGTCAAATCAGAATGAAACAAGAGATGAAGCCCGGGCAATGTTTTAGGGTATGTTTGAGGCGGCCATGAAGGCTATTCATGACCAAGGACCGAGAGTAGAGCAAGCACCACCACCCCGATACGGTTTAGAGCAATTCTTGAAACTGAAACCGGCAGAGTATAATGGGGAACCCGATGTGAAGAAGGCCGAGCTATGGATAGAATCAATGGAGAAAATTTACGATGTCTTTGGTTGCACTGGTGAGGATAAGGTTCGATTTGCGGCCTATAAGCTTGTGGGTGCCACCGAGCATTGGTGGAAAGGGATTAAAGCAAGTTGGGACGAGACTAATACACCGTATGCGTGGGAATTGTTTGTGCGGAAATTCACAGAGCATTTTATTCCGGTAGTTGATCAGAACCGGAAGGAGATCGAGCTTCTCAATTTGGAACAAGGCTTGTTGTCCGTGGCTAAGTACTCAGCTAAGTTCACAGAATTAGCCAGGTACTGTGACTATCTTGTGAGGACGGAGGAGCAGAAAGCAATGAGGTTCATCCGAGGTTTGAAGACATCTATTCGGACTTAGCTTATAGCTCAGAGGATTCTGACATTCCAGGATACCGTGGATCGTGCATACCTAATCGAGCAAGATATTGGGGAACATAAGAGGAAGACCGAGGTCGCGATTACGGGTAAGCAAGGAAGTCATACCAAGTCACAACCACATCAGCGTTCAGATAACTGAGGTAATTCGGGAGGACCATCTCAGTTTAAAGGACAAACCGTACCAAGGAATCCGGGTACTACTCCGGGGAACCAAAATAGGAGGATATGCACCTATTGTCAGAGGGAAGGCCATTCAGAGGACTGGTGTTGGAAGAAATAGGGCAAGTGTATCAATTGTGGTCAGTTGGGGCATTTTGCAAAAGATTGCCCGAGGTTCATAGGCCAACCATTAGGGTCAGGAGCTGGTTCTTCTCAGGGTCAAAAAAGAGATGCTGCGGGAAAGCCCAAGGTCTAAGCAAGGGTATTTGCCATGAATCAACAACAAGCTACTGATGATCCTTCCATTATTGGAGGTATTGTTTTTGTGTCTAATGTGAGCGCTCGTGCGTTAGTAGATCCAGGATCATCGCATTCTTACATATCTGTGCAATTTGCTTCTTTGCTAAATGCTGCATTTGAGTCTTTACCTTATGTGCTAGAGGTGTCGACCCCTATAGGAGAATGTTTGGTGACCGATAGAGTATTTCGTGCTTGTGATGTGCTTATATGTGGTCGTGTCTTGTGTGCGAACTTGGTAGTCCTTCCGATTCAAGACTTTGATTTTATTTTGGGTATGGATTGGTTGAGCAAGTTTCATGCTTCTGTTGATTGTCGTAAGAAAGTTGTTACTTTTTCTATTCCCAATGTGCCTAAGTTTGTTTTTTAGGCTAGTCCTTTGAGTAGAAATATTCGTTTAATTTCTTATGTGAAAGCGAGAAAATTATTGCATCGTGGTTGTGAGGGTTACTTGGCTAGTGTGCATGATACCAAGAAAGAATCACCCGGTTTGGAAAGTGTTCGGGTAGTTAGAGAATTTCCTGATGTTTTCTCTTCTGAGTACGATATGCCACCCGATCGAGAGATAGAGTTCTGTATAGATCTTCTACCAGGTACAGCTCCGATCTCGAAAGCACCTTATAGAATGGCCCCGGCAGAGTTGAAAGAATTGAAGGTTCAGTTGCAGGAGTTGCTTGATAGAGGGTTTATTCGACCTAGTGTTTCCCCGTGGGGAGCACCGGTTTTGTTTGTGAGAAAGAAAGACGGTTCGTTGAGGTTGTGTATTGACTACCGAAAGTTGAATCAGGTAACAGTGAAGAACAAATATCCTCTACCGCATATTGATGATTTATTCAATCAACTTCAAGGGTCGGTAGTATTTTCTAAACTTGATTTGAGGAGTGGGTACCATCAACTGAAGATTCGGTCGGATGATATTCCGAAGACTGCTTTTCGCACTCGTTATGGTCATTATGAATTCTTGGCTATGCCGTTTGGGTTGACTAATGCACTGGCCGTGTTTATGGATTTGATGAACCGAATCTTCCATCCTTATCTTGACTCGTTTGTAGTGGTTTTCATCGATGATATCCTTGTCTATTTTAAATCTCGAGAGGAACACGAGAAACATCTGAGGACAGTTTTATCAGTTCTTGCAAAGGAACAGTTGTTCGCGAAGTTTAGTAAGTGTGAATTTTGGCTCGAGAAAGTTTCATTTCTGGGGCATGTTATTTCTAAAGATGGGATTTCGGTGGATCCTTCGAAGATAGAAGCTATTGTTGATTGGAAGAGACCCGAGACAGTGACTGAGATCAGAAGTTTTCTGGGGTTAGCCGGATATTACAGGAGGTTTATAGAAGGGTTTTCGCGGATTTCTACACCGATGACTCAGTTGACCCGAAAGAATGTTCCGTTTGAGTGGACCGAAAAATGTGATAACAGTTTTGAGGAGTTGAAGAAGAGGTTGACTACTGCACCGATTCTTGCATTACCGAATGGGAACGACGACTTAGTGATTTATAGTGATGCATCGAAGGAAGGCTTGGGTTGCGTTTTAATGCATAATGGGAAAGCGATCGCGTATGTTTCGAGGAAGTTGAGTCCGAGTGAACAAAATTACCCTACTCACGATATGGAATTGGCAGCTATCGTATTTGCTCTTCAGAAGTGGAAGCACTACCTGTACGGAGCGAAATTTGAGATTTTCACGGATCACAAGAGTTTGAAGTATCTTTTCTCTCAGAAGGAACTTAACAACCGACAGCGTCGATGGATGGAACTTTTGAAGGACTATGATTGTAAGATATCCTATCATCCTGGGAAAGCAAATGTTGTAGCCGATGCGATTAGTAGAAAATCATATGTGGCTTCGATGATGGTTCGCGAGTGGAAAATGCTTGAGGATGTTCGAGATTGGTGTCCTAGTGAATCGAGACATGGGGCTATTTTTGCGAATATTAGGGTATCTCCGACCCTAATTCAAAGAATAAAGGAAGCTCAGAAAGAAGATCCCGAGTTAGTGAAAATAATGGGTAAAATGAAAGAGAAGAACTTCGAGGATTTTTCTATCAGTCCGGTTGGAGTATTGACTTTTCGTGGACGGTTGTGTGTACCCGACGTTGATGGAATAAAGAGGCAAGTTTTAGATGAGGGTCATAAATCGAGATACAATATTCGTTCGGGTAGTACGAAGATGTACCAAGATCTGAAACAACAATTTTGGTGGAACAACATGAAGAGAGAAATAGCTGAGTATGTATCGAAGTGTCTAATTTGTCAGCAGGTCAAAGCCGAGCATCAGAGACCCGCATGACTACTTCATCCATTAGAGATTCCGGAGTGGAAATGGGAACATGTGACTATAGATTTTGTTACGGGACTACCTCGTACCCGTAGGAGGTATGACAGTGTTTGGGTAATCATGGATAGACTGACCAAGACTGCTCATTTCTTACCGATTGATATCAGATACTCGATGGAAAAGCTTGCGGCCCTTTATATGAATGGGATTGTGAGATTGCATGGGGTTCCGATTAGCGTTGTGTCGGATCGTGATCCGAGGTTTACTTCTAGATTCTGGAAAGCGTTACAGGAAGCTTTGGGTACCGATTTGAGATTCAGTATAGCTTTTCACCCTCAGACTGATGGTCAATCCGAGAGGACTATTCAGATTTTAGAGGATATGTTGCGAGCTTGTTCGATAGACTTTTCCGATTCTTGGGATGTTCATTTACCTCTAGTGGAGTTTTCTTATAATAACAGTTATCAGGCTAGTATCGAGATGGCTCCTTACGAAGCGTTATATGGGAGAAAGTGTAGCTCGCCTATCTGTTGGGATGAAGTCGGGGAAGCGAAGATATGGGGTATCGATTTGGTTCAGAATTCAGTTCAGAAAGTCAAGGTTATTCAGGATCAATTGAAGACAGCCCAGAGCCGACATAAGAGCTATGCGGACAACCGAAGACGTGATCTTAATTTTCAGACCGGAGATTTTGTGTTCTTGAAGGTGTCTCCGAAGGTTGGTATTAAAAGGTTTGGGAAGAAAGGTAAATTGGCTCCGAGGTTTATAGGACCGCTTGAGATTTTGGAGAAAGTGGGACTTCTTGCTTATCGACTCGCATTGCCATCTTCTCTTGACCTATTGCATAATGTCTTTCATGTTTCTATGCTTCGGAAGTATTTGCGTGATCCATCTCACGTGTTACCGAGGGTACCCGAGGATAGAGCCTGACATGTCATATGAGGAACGACCGGTTCGGATTCTTGATACTAAAGTCCAAGAGTTAAGAAATAAAAGAATTGCGTTGGTTAGAGTGTTATGGAGGAATCACAATGTCGAGGAATCAACGTGGGAGCTTCGAGAAGAGATGGAACGGAAATATCCGTGGCCTTTTGTTTTGGGTAAGTATCTTTAAAATTCGGGTCGAATTTTCTTTAAGGAGGAGTGAATGTCACGACCCGAAAACCCGTCTCTATTTTATTATAAATAATTAATTATTTATCTATTTATTTGATTATTTATTTAGGTGCGCATTTTATATCTCATAATATTAATTTGTGTCTAGCATTAATTGGTTGATTTTGTGCTAGTGTGAAATTTATTGGGTCCTAGTGGTTAGTGGGGAATTTGGGTTATGTGTTAGTAGAGTGAGGGGGCGTAAGTGTAACTTTTTGAATAATCATTCTCCTACTCCCTCCCTACTTCCCCCTCTCCCTCACCTTCTCCCTTACTCTCCAGCACACACACACAAAATCCCTCTCTCTCTCCATTGTTGTAAAAAGGGTAAGTTTCTTCCTCTCATTCTTCCTTCATTTTAGTCATCTTCCTCTCATCTTTTCTTGGTGCTCATTTTATGAAATGTGTTTAGATCGTCGGTAGGATCGTGTAGAGCCAAAAATATTTGAATTCCGTCATCTTTCATAAATTCAAGTAAGTTACTTTCCCCCATTTTTATGCTAAAATGTTCATCATTTGTGTATATGATGCTTTGGTAGTAATTATATGAGATTTTGTTTGAATTTAGAATTTATTCGGATTTTTGGTTAAAATTGTGAAAATATGAGTGTTGGGATCAAATCTTGATTGGGGTTTCTAGATGTTGTTATTTAGGCCCTTGCAAGTTATAAGTTGTTTTGGTACATGATTATGCTGGGTGGAAAGTTTGGTTGTGGTTGATTTGAGAAAATTGTGAAATGGGTAAGAAAATTGAAGAACCCAGCTGCTGATTCCCGACCCAGAACCAGACCAGGCGCCCGCTCGGGTTGAACCAGGCGCCCGCCTACCTGGCTTTTTCCTTCGGCCAAACCTCCTGGTCAAATGAGTGCCCGCCTGCCCCCGACCGCGCGCCCGCCCTCCCCTGTTTCTGGAAATTCTCCTTTTTGGTTGTTTAAAACTAGATTGCTTCCTTAGTTTAAGTTTTATTATTCTAATTCATTTAAGTTAACATCGTGGAACACTTTATTAATTGGAATTGGTTCCTTTGTGAATAAATATGTTATGAAATTTGATTAAGTAGCGTTTTGGGAATGTTAGACATCTTTGATGTGTTGTTTGGATTGGTTTACCTTTGTGGTGATTTATTTGGAATGGTTCCCTACTTTGGAATCATTAGTTGTTTATTTAAGCTAGTATTTATTACTTAGCATTTATTTCAAAGTCCAGCTGGTTATTTGTGTTCGAGTCAGGCAATGGATAATGCTATAATGGCACAAGCCAAGTCCAGTATAGCATCGCCCATTGGTCCTTATTTCCTCATCCAGATTGGCCTTGGTTGGGATGAGCTAGCTTCCTTCGGAAGTAGTCTAGCTAACTTTTTGGGTATGACTTTGTGTCATTTCCCCTGTCCTTTGTGACATGTTACTTTGTTATGGTTCCGGTACCGGGGTTTTTGTGTTCAGCTTTGATGCTACTATGAAAATGTTGAATGGTTGATTGTTGAAGCTGCGCAGCGATCCTTTATTTGGTTCTATCAGTTGGGAAACCTTGGCTAATATCCTTTGCTATTTGTTTATTTCCGCTGCTATCTGTTAACTGCTAATTGCTATGTGCTATATGTGTTTTATTATTGTTTATTGCATCATAACATGTCATGTAGTTGCATTAGTAACTTATTGAGATTTATCTCACCCCCCCCCCCTTTCTTTTATCTTTGTTTTTCCTTAACCCCCCCCCCCCATGAGGAAAGGATTAGTACTCGCTGATCACGAGGAGGACGTCGAGAGGGTTTGCGACTTTTGGGAAGGTTGTTTCGGTTTACATTATTTAAATGTATAACCTTTGGGATAGTGTCACCAAACTTTGACGTCATTAAGATTTGTGTATCTTGTATTTTTGGGTATAAGCTTGTGGAGCTTATGCTAGTTGTATTTTGTTGATGTCAAGCTTGGATTTATAAAACTCGTACTATCATCTTTTGGTGTAAAAATAGAATTTTTATCTTCAGTATTTTAGTATTTGTGTGTTAAGTCGACGTCCAGTTCGCGTGCCCTTGGCCCGCGGGGTCGGGGTCGCGACATAGGCAACCTTCGGGTGCGGTCTAAAACATAAATTTTTACCCAATCATGTCATAACAAAATGCAATTTTTATTCATCTCTTGAATTATTTTGACCATTACAATGGATGATGTTGAGCAATAAAAGACAATTAAAACATTAAATCCTAAACAAGTGGTCTATTAAATTGCAATCTTGGGGTACAAAGAAAAGTCTAATCTTTCTTTGGTTTGGGAACCCATTGTTTCTTGATATAGCCTTTGACCTTCTTAGGTGGGGGCGGAGCACTCTTGGAACCACCACGATGAGAGAAGACACTAGGACGGGGCGGAGCTTCATCAACGACCTTCCCTTTCCCTTTGCCTTTGTCAAAAGAAGCCTTGACCGAAGCCTTGTAGGGACGCTTCCACACATGAGGAGAGTGACCCTTGCCTTTGCCCTTCTTATTCTTCAGAAAATAACGTGGCCTAGGGGATTCAACGTGAACCGCCGGCCTTAAGGGTTCGACAACAACATCATTAGGCCTTCCCAAACGGTCAAAGACACTCGGGCGTGCCTTCACAATAGGGACGGACTTCACTTGTTCACTTTCGGGGACGGACACTTTCACCTCAAAGGAAAAAGTCATAGGCCATTATTGACCAGAACTTAAGACTTAAAGAGATGAGAAATATTGCAGAATATTGTTGTGTAACCAAACTGGTCGAATTGGATTCAAAGTTATAGCTGTTGGAGAATCCTGTACAAAAATGAAAGGGACTATAAATCAGCAGCCCAAACGCGGGTGCCTCCCCATTTGGACTTGAAACGCGCGCGCCTCCCGTCTCCATTGCCAGATGTGCGCGCCTTTGACAGACGACATAACAGAACAGCCTTGTCAGTTCAGCAGCAGCCTAGGCATTTCAACGCCTTCTATCTGCAATCGGTTCAGAATCTACAGTAACAAAGCAATATTCACCCGCAACAAGTAAAACACTTTGGGCACACATCTTGTTTGAAAAGAGTCGACACCTAAGATCGAGTCTAAATAAAACATAAAAAAATGTAGATAAAATAGCTAGGATTGTAAATATGTACTAAATGTTATTACATGTTAAAAATAAATTATTCAGGCATTTTTCCTCTCCGGTCTACTCCGAATCATCACCAGTGGCACTGTGCTCACCCCCATCGCCACTCTCGGTCTCTTCATCATCATCATCATCGGACTCTTCTTCAGACGCCTCAACAACGATCTCATGATGAGCCCTCTTTGGCACTCTGGCCAACGAACTGGCACCTCCACGGCTCAAGCTCCTACTCAGTGAATGCCTCGTCGAACTGACAGCATCATTGACAGCATCATCAATGTCTTGGGCCGCATCTCTGCATCCTTACCCTATGATACGGGCACCCCGAGCCATGCCTCTAGCAGCTCCAGAAATGGTCCCTGCAGCCTCCCTGGTCAAAGTAGCCATGTCTCTACACAGCTCCAGGACTCTCTCCTCCAGACGGTGCAGCCTGCTCCTCATCCCCTTGTTCTGGCGGCCTATGTACCTATAAGCAGCCACGGGTACCTGTCACAACAGAAACAGGAAACTACATCAGTGTACTGAGATGAGACAGACTAGAACCGATATACGGGCCATAATCAAAAAGGTGCGGGAGAAATAAAAGTCATACCACAGCAGTCTGAGCCGGGGGCTCCCTTTCTGGTGACATATCTTCAGGGATAATCTCCCTCTACTCATCAATAACCCCAAAGTTGGAGTAGGTATAATACGAAGGAGGCAGAGGAGGATCAAAGCAATAACCTGCGCCGGTAGGGTAAAACTGTGCAGAAGTCGAAGGGGCAGGCTGTGTTCCCAGAGGATCGGCATACATAAAGCCCGGCATCAAATGGTTCGCCCGGAAGAGGCCATAATCCTGATAGAGATAAATGAAAGGGGTAGCATTAACCCCTACCACGAACATAGCCCTGTCATCCTCAGACAGTGCTCCCCAGTAACGAGGACAGAAAGGAGGGAACTCTGGGACCGCCGGCCTAGGCGGGTTATGATAATCCACCATCTGGCTCCCATGCTTCCAGTACACCCTCTCTCCTAAGTACATAGTGTAGATACCCCGGGGAACCACGTCTTGGCTAGAGCGGTGAATTATCCTAGGATGTCTAACTTGTTTTAGATGTGTTTAGAGTCGCCACCTATGTTTTTAAAGGAACATAAGAAAAACCTAGAAATAGCCTAATTTATGTACAAAACCAGAGATTCGGGAGAGAAGGGTTCGGGGGTTAGGTGACGGAGTGGGAAGTACTTAAACACCCACTCCGCCCGCTTACGCGGGTCTTGCTACTATTGGTGTTCTAATATTTACATGTCCTTCAATTAATTAAATAGAAATGTGCTAACAATTGTGATGAGAAGAAAAGGGGAAATAAAGGGGAAATAAAATAGAATTGTTTTATTTATTTAATGATAAAGATTATATGTAACAAGTAATGTTAAAGAATCACATTAAGGGATGAAGAGAAATTAACATGGTGAATTAAAGTTAAGATTAAAATATAGGGAGATAACCTTAACTAACTTCAATATGTGAAGTAGTCATGTTGGTCATGTCCCATTAATGGGGATTGCATACATCAAGAAGAAGAAAACAAAGGAAGAAAATGGAGTTGTACCTTGAGAAAGAGGACTTGGAACCTTGACTTGAAAGTGTTGTTGTTGTAATGAAATTGTTGTAGAACAATTTGTGTAGAGTCTTGTTACTAAGAACTCTTTTTGGGAGAATTTGTGTATAATGTAGTTGGTGAATCAAGGTTGGAGTCCAAAAAAGAAGTCCAAAAAGAAGTCCAAAAAGAAGTCCCAAAAAGAAGTCCCTTTCCAAGGTAGAAGATGATGGTTTTTATAGGTAAAAAAGAGAGGGAAATGATGGAGAGAAATTGGTCATCCATGTGAAATGGAATGGGCCGATCACAAATAAGATAAATGAATAAAAGAAAAATAAAAGAAATCAAATAATAAATGAAAGAAATATTAGTTTTTGGGAAAAGGCTTAGAATTTGGGATTGGGAGTTAATGAGAAAAGGGGGGATGAATGTGGATGTAAAAAGATGGTTTTTATGATCAAGAAAAGATGTTTGTAAATAAGAAAAGGGAGGGAAATAAGGTGCAATCCGTTACTGCCAAAGTTGGAAGCGCGCGGGTCCGGCTTTTGGGGCGGGACGCGCGCGCGGCTCACTGGCAGTGCCGGAAGCGCCCGCGGGCGAAAAATGACAGAATGACAGAATGACCCTAAAAGTTAACTCTGTTATGCAGTTTAGTCCAAAACTAACGGAATCAGTTAGGAACTTAACCGAAGTAACAGAAATTAATGAAAATAAGTTAAATAAAAATACTTTGTATGCAATCGGGGTGAGAGGTCCAAGGCGGTGTGTCTACAGAGCCCCTCGGCGACGTGGATTGCGAAGCAAAACGCGTCGACGAAAGAAAGACAACCGCCGAGGACATCGACAAGAGAAAACAAAGACTCGATAAAGCAGGAATTTGAAATTACAAAGGATAGAAATGCGCTCCCTGTGTGAGCGACTTTTGCTGATGGAAGAGGTATGGTGATTTTAGTGGTCCACCATGGACCAAAATTGGTGCGCGGCGGCATATTCTGATACGCTGTGCGGCACTTGTTGATTCTGGTGCGCGGTGCGGCATATTCTGATGCGCTGTGCGGCACTTGTTGATTCTGGTGCGCGGTGTGGCATATTCTGATGCGTTGTGCGGCACTTGTTGAATCTGGTGCGCGGTGCGGCATATTCTGATGCGCTGTGCGGCACTTGTTGATTCTGGTGCGCGGTGCGGCATATTCTGATGCGCTGTGCGGCACTTGTTGATTCTGGTGCTCTGTGCGGCACCTGGTGCTCTGTCCGGCACCTGTTATGTGTATGCTTTGCAGATATACGTGCTTGTGTGAGATGTGAAATAGGAATTGCGAGAGAAAATTGTGATTGTGGTGTGATATGTGATTTGAAAGCACCTTTGTAATGAGAGAGAAGTAAGAATGTAGAAAGTGATCTTGTGTGCGGTGTGATTTTGAGGAAAGCATTAGATGTATTCATACCTTCACTTACCATTGCCGCTTGAGTGGAAATGGATTCTTGATGTCCGCGGAGGATGCTTTGATGGAGAATGTCCATTCTTTAGATGTTGGTGAGAGAATGCCCTTGATGTTGGGTTGGCGAGATGGTACTCTGGATGATGGGTTGGTCGTGCCAAAAGGCTGCCTACGTATCCCTTTAAGAGAATCAGACCAGCGTAGTTCAAGGATGATGGAGAACGCTGGAGGAGAGGCTAGGAGCAAAGCAAAGTAAAGCACATAATTTTGCACATAGAAGGAGAAAAAGAAAGAAAAAATCTATTGTTTTTTTTTTTTTTTTTTTTTTAAGATTAGAAAGGAAAGAATATGCACACATGTGAGGAAAAGAGATTTTTTTTTTTTTTAATTTTTTTTAGGTTCGTGGGTGAACCATTTTAGCCATTGTGTGTTTGTAAGCCAACCCAAGATCAAGTCATGCTCAGTCGAAGTCTGGATTGCCTCGCTTGAATTCTGTTGTCGCTGGTGTGCCCAACGAAGATTGATGTCTAGCCCCAAGAGATTTGTCGGTTATGGGGCTTCAAAAAGGCTTTTGATGCCGAGATGAGGGGTTGCTGATTGTAAAGCCCCTAGAATGCCTTTGATGCCAAATTTTGAGGGACTTGCATAGCTCCAAGATAAATCAGCTCTTGGCCCATTCGAGTAAATCGCCCTTTGTTGTTGTAGCCCAAGTGTCGTGGGCTTGTAGATGGCGGGATGTGAAGACCTTTCATTGTAAGCCCCAAATTACCTCGTGATTGGCTCAGCATTGAGAACGGATGTACCGTTTGGTAGGATTCTTGATAGAGATCTCCTTCTTGCTCTTACTGGGGAGATGAATGGCCTCATTGTGGTCGATACCCAAATGGCTGAGGGCTTATGTCAAAGGATGCAGTAATGTCTTGCGGTGCCGTCGAGGTCGCGGAGGATAAGGTCTTGGCGTGATAAAGTCTCAATGAGTAGGCTTGCTTGACTCTTCTTGAGTTGAACTAATGACGGATCTTCGGATGCAACTAGTGCTGTGGCCCAACTTTATCTGAGCTGCACCTTGTGCTTTTGATCTTGGAGAAGGGGGTGCTGAATTGCAGAAACATTGGGATTGGCCGTGACATTTCCCGCTATAACCCTGTTTTGATTAGAGTTTAGCATATTGAATCTTTTTCCTTTTCTCTAAGACTTTCTTCATGATCTCGTTGAAAGTTCTAACAAAAATCATCAACTTCATTCATAACATCGGAGTCTTTATTTAAAACCAAGAGGCCTCTGACTTGAAGTGTTGAGAGACCCTTTGAAGCTTGATCCCTTTCATGGAGACTACTCCCGAATTGCGTTGCTCGAGTATTGTTGCCCAAAAGACTGTCGGTCGCGAAGCCCTAATACTGCCCTTTTCTTGAATTACTGTAATGCCGTAGCCCAAAATATTGTAGATTGCGAAGCCCTTGGAGACCTTCGGTGCCGAATTGAGGGAGCTTCCAACGTTGCACATGACTTGGCTGGGGATACTGCTGGGGAGTTAATTGCTCTTTGCCGAGGGAGCCTTTAAGACTTGACCGTAGCCCCTAGAGTGCCATAATTGATTGCGAGAAAGGTCCACCCTTGATTGGGGAAACGAGCACGGGCACACATGACAAGAGGGCTTTTTGACATCCCTTTTGAGGGACTTTGAGGATAGTCTCACACATCTTTCTTGAGCATAGCCCCTAGGGCGTATTGATTGCCAAATGAAGCAAAAGAATCCCTTGTTCTTGAGTCACATAGCCCCTAGGGCGTCACCATTTGTTGAGCAAAGCAAGAGTGACTCGTCCTCGTGCGAGGGAACAAACATGAGAGGACATGGCAAGAGCTACTCCATTTCTCGGGAGCCTTTCGGTGTACTTTAGAAGCATATACTTGAAGAAGCCTTGAAAACTGAGACACATGTTGTTGCTATTTGCTGCGCAAGCCAATTGACTAGCTAGGGATTATTTGTGCAACCTCGTGCCCTTTTATGATGGGCTCGTTCTCGGATGGGTCTTGGCTACCACGGGCCTTCTTTTTATGAACCCAAAAATGCACACTGCTGGAGAATGATGCCGATAACCCAAGAAAACCTTTGATGGTGCTATATCTTGTCGAGCCTTTTGCAATCCCAAAGTTGACTCGGTGGGGAATTGACTTGCTGAGGAGATTCAATGTAGAACTTGTCTTCTTTAGAGGCCGGGGATCTCCATTTCTCTTTCCCTTCTCTCTCTCACTCTCTCATTTTTTTTTTATGACGCACCCTGTTTTTTGCCTAGACCGCCCTTTCGGGTTTTCAATCTAGCGGGCATCTCTTTTGCGTCTTCATCATTTTTTTTTATTTTTTTATTTTTTTTGACTCAATTGATGAGGAAGTGTGCATTGACTCTAGCTGAGGAGATAAGACATGTGATTTTGTGGTGGAGACCTTTTGTCACTAATGATGAGTGACATTGACTTGACTAGGGAAGTGTCCCTAGTATTGACATGTATTTTTTATTGAATTGAATGACTCGCGAAGGCAAGTAAGTCATTAAGAGAGAAGAGAAGGAAAGCCCCAATTTGATTGCAAGAAATTGGGAGTATGCAGAAAGAATAGAAGTCCCTAGACTCGACAAGGAGCGCGAAATGATTCCAAATCTAAGAAAGTTGTTCAATCTTTTTGGTGATTAATTCATTGGCAAATGAATCGTACAAAGATGTCTTAACAAGTTCGAGATGAAGGCCAATCACCATAACGCGCTAGGGCTAAACATATCTTCTTTCTTACATGAGACCGGACCCACAGGTTGCCTACGTTCCTCCAGTGTAGAGGCTCAGGTCACCGTAGTTCTTGTGGATTCTCCATTCTTCGTGATGAATTGTTGCTTCGTCCTTCGTTGGTGGATGATGATGATGATCTTGATGTGAACTTCTTTGATTGAGGGGGATTATTTTTTTTTATTTTTTTTTGTGTGCTCTAGCTTTTGCCTAGGTTGATTTGATGGTTTCAACCTAGCGAGCTCTTTTTTTTCTTTTTTTTTTTTTTTTTTTAATCCCCTTTTGAAACATCGCTTGACTTCTTCATGATTGTTGCTCCACCTTGTTTGTCTTGGCTTCGTCGTTGATGTTGGCGTCGATGTTTAGCCCCTAGGCGTTCAAGTGATGGCCTTGTTCTAAAACTTGTTTAGACATTTTGCCAAGAATTAGATCGAACAACTTGGAAGAGTGTATAAGGACAAGAACGATTTTTATTTGATAAGAAGACTCGACACTTAACATGGGACGAGAGAAAACATTAATGCACACAAAAGAGGACTTTTGACTCTTTTTTTTTTTTTTTTTTTTTTATTCCTACTACTAGGTAGAGAAAGAGAAACGGGGATTGTTGTCGTCGTCCTCTTTGTTGAAGCCCCATTTCAAAACCAAGCCACTTCTTTGATGAGTTGCTCTTCACTCACGGTAAATTCGCCGTTGTCGATCAAATCTTGGATGATGTTTCGGAGAAGGAAGCACCCTTCGGTAGTGTGGCCACTATGCTTGTGGTAGCCGCACCATTCACCATGAGCATGATTTTTCAGTATCGCCTTCGGCTTGTACCCCTCCAAAGGTTTGATCTTCCCTCTTGCCACCAAAATTTCAAATGCCTCGGCTTGGGTTACTCCTTGGAGAGGAGTGAAAACTCAGTTGTTGGTGGTACCTTTGTAGCTTTTGAGGGTCGGGCCACTTGAGCATGCTTTATCATTGAACTTTGCTTTGCTGTCGGTGAGCTCTTGCAAATGGGCTTTAAGTTCGGAAACCTCTTCCTTGTGAATTCTTCTTTCATAATCAAGACGGGCCTTGAGTTCGGAAACCTCTTCTTTGTGAATCCTCTTGTCGATATCGAAACGGGCTTGCCACAAATTGTCTTTATGGCGGGCATCCTCGACAATCCTATCCATTTGTTCCACCATTGATTTCATTACGTTGAGTAACCCTTCGTTGGACACGAAATCATTTCCACCGTTGTTGTTGTCGCCGTTGGAAGCCATTGGACCTATTGGAAGAGCACGGTTGATCTTAGATTGGCCCCACAAACACCTTTTGAGTAAAATAAATTTAACCCACAAACACAAAAAAGACTCAACCATATAAAGAAAATGTCTCTTTTTTGTTTTTTTGTTTTTTTTTTTTTTACAAAAGTCGGAAGGACGGAGTCCTTTTTGGGGTTTCTAGAAAAAATAGTGGAATCGTCACACTAGTATATAGACCTTCTCGCGGTCCCATATACTCATCGGATTCCACCACGCTTGTGAGCCCTACATGTATCGGGATTAAACTAAATTAATGTAGTAAATCATACATGCGGGGACGGATTTTTATTTTCGTCCAAAATAGCCACTTTTGGGGGCGGAGTTTTATTTCGTCCATTGCAACAAATTGGCATGTATGATTTGAAGACATTAGTTTAGGGAAATCTCGGCACATGGAAACCGAGTTGAGTCACGGAGTGTTAGACCCTAGACTAGAATTGTGTGGCTTGTGCTCGGCTAGAATATGAGGCTCAAAGGTCACCCCCGGCATGTAGTCATGAACTACACCACGGGCTGAGGTTTACCGCTTCGAAAGAGCCAAGGTCGAGTGGAGCTTGAAACTTTCTAGGACGGGCCTCGACGGGTTTGGGGTTGGACTTGTGCGACTCGATAGTGAGCAGTTGATAAGAATATGTGCATGTAGTGTGAGGTCTAACATGTGACAAAACATTTTTATTTTTTTTTCAAAAGAAATAAATAAAAAAACAAATAAGCACATAATTACAACTTTCGAATCACCCGTGTGACCGATAAAAATAAACAGAAAGTAAAAGAAATTGTATGCAGGCCCGGTGCCCACACACTGTCATTCTGTTCTGTTTCTGTGCACTGTTCTGTTCCGGGAATGCGCCCAGAAGCGCGCGCATTGGGTTGCCTATGCGGAAGGCGCGCGCGTGAGAGGAAGCAAGGCAGAGGCGCCCGCTTCTGGGTGAGAACCTACAAATCAGTGGGTTCAAGGGATTGCCTTGACCCTTAATTAAGAAAACTTTCCCCTGCAGAATTTGTTAGCACAGAAACATGGAATTGAAGGACAAGAAAGGAGGCGGGCGATTCTGGTAATTGGGGTCGGACGCGCGCGCTTTAGGCCAAGAAGGCCAGAGGCGCGCGCTTCCCACCCTTTTTACTAGAATGCCCAGAAAATAAAATAAAAGAACACCAAAAATGAAAAACGCAAGTTTAACCCTCTAAATCATCCCCAGCGGAGTCGCCACTGTAGATACCCCGGGGAACCACGGCTTGGCTAGAGCGGTGAATTATCCTAGGATGTCTAACTTGTTTTAGATGTGTTTAGAGTCGCCACCTATGTTTTTAAAGGAACATAAGAAAAACCTAGAAATAGCCTAATTTATGTACAAAACCAGAGATTCGGGAGAGAAGGGTTCGGGGGTTAGGTGACGGAGTGGGAAGTACTTAAACACCCACTCCGTCCCGCTTACGCGGGTCTTGCTACTATTGGTGTTCTAATATTTACATGTCCTTCAATTAATTAAATAGAAATGTGCTAACAATTGTGATGAGAAGAAAATGGGAAATAAAGGGGAAATAAAATAGAATTTTTTTATTTATTTAATGATAAAGATTACATGTAACAAGTAATGTTAAAGAATTACATTAAGGGATGAAGAGAAATTAACACGGTGAATTAAAGTTAAGATTAAAATGTAGGGAGATAACCTTAACTAACTTCAATATGTGAAGTAGTCATGTTGGTCATGTCCCATTAATGGGGATTGCATACATCAAGAAGAAGAAAACAAAGGAAGAAAATGGAGTTGTACCTTGAGAAAGAGGACTTGGAACCTTGACTTGAAAGTGTTGTTGTTGTAATGAAATTGCTGTAGAACAATTTGTGTAGAGTCTTGTTACTAAGAACTCTTGTTGGGAGAATTTGTGTATAATGTAGTTGGTGAATCAAGGTTGGAGTCCAAAAAGAAGTCCAAAAAGAAGTCCCAAAAAGAAGTCCCTTTCCAAGGTAGAAGATGATGGTTTTTATAGGTAAAAAAGAGAGGGAAATGATGGAGGGAAATTGGTCATCCATGTGAAATGGAATGGGCCAATCACAAATAAGATAAATGAATAAAAGAAAAATAAAAGAAATAAAAGAAATCAAATAATAAATGAAAGAAATATTAGTTTTTGGGAAAAGGCTTAGAATTTGGGATTGAGAGTTAATGAGAAAAGGGGGGATGAATGTGGATGTAAAAAGATGGTTTTTGTTATCAAGAAAAGATGTTTGTAAATAAGAAAAGGGTGGGAAATAAGGTGCAATCCGTTACTGCCAAAGTGGGAAGCGCGCGGGTCCGGCTTTTGGGGCGGGACGCGCGCGCGGCTCACTGGCAGTGCCGGAAGAGCCCGCGGGTGAAAAATGACAGAATGACAGAATGACCCTAAAAGTTAACTCTGTTATGCAGTTTAGTCCAAAACTAACGGAATCAGTTAGGAACTTAACCGAAGTAACAGAAATTAATGAAAATAAGTTAAATAAAAATACTTTGTATGCAATCGGGGTGAGAGGTCCAAGGCGGGGTGTCTACACATAGCCATGCACTCCACCGAACTCATCAGCAATCTAGAGCGAGTGGGCAGCAGAGTATGCTCTATGGTACCATATATCGGTCTCCAGGGGAACAATGACTGAGACACGGACTCAGGCCTCAGACCATCCAGGTACTGTCGGGTAGAAACCAAGCTAATAGGGGATGTGCTAGTCTTCACATTTCTGGCCTTGTAAGACCACCTAGCACAATCAGGATACAGGGGCTGACCCTCTCTCCCAATTCTGAAATATCTCATGCCCAGAACGGCAAAAGCCCACATCTGCAAATAGGAGCAAAGGCAGAATTAACTACAGTTGAAAGTACAGAGAAGACAGAAAGCTGAAAAAGGCAGAGTAATGAGTATACCTCCCAAACAAGGGAAAAGCCGGTAACCGAGCTCTGAGTCGGTCGGCTGGTCAAGTCCATGCCCCGGTATCACGCAGCCAAGCCCGCTGCACCCCAGTTGTACTGAGCATCCTGATCCAGATCAATCAGAATGTCCAACAAGGACAGAGCAGCGGAACATCCCCCATTCGCAAAAAGGGTATGGGAAAGAGCAAACCAAATGAAACATCAGGCCACTGCCTCGACCCTGTCAGCAGTAACTCCCTGAGACTCAGCCTCAAGGACTCTAAAGTAAGCCCGAATCCTCCCCCAGGTCACTCGGGAGTTCTTCACCACAAACTCGCAGTCGACTAAAGCCAACAGCTCAGCAGGCGTCCTAGCAATCCCACTGACACCACAAGGGACCGGCACCCCAGAAAAAGGCAAACCGGTCAGAGCCGTAAAATCAGTCAGGGACATAGTTACCTCCCCCATCAGCAAGTGGAAAGTTTGAGTGGTATCCCACCATCGCTACCTCAGAGCCTGAATCACATCCGGATCATTCTTCAACGAAGGCAGCGGTAATGAAAGGACCGAAAAATGTAGCAGCCACCCGAGTCTGTACATTCTCTGGTAGTTTCCTCCATACAGAAACGGGCGCCTGAGCCCCGCCTCGAATCTCAGTCAGGCGATTCCAGTTCTGAAAAGAAACAAGAAAAACGAAGAAAAAATTCGTCAGCATAACGGCTAGAAGATGGCCAAACCCAACTTGGAGAAATTCAAATAATCACCACATCCAAACAAGTGTGTGAACATGTAAATAGGTGTCCAAGGGCTCCTCTCACAACAAATCAACAAGAACAACAACATGCAGCCATGATCAAAAGGGTTGCTGCAGCAGTATTATGGGCAACAATGATATAGCCCCAAAATGCAAAAATCAACAAAGAAGGGTCGAAATCCTTACCAATCCCGCAGACACGAAGCGGGAAATGTGGGAATGAGACTGATAAGTGAGCTGCCTTGGGTCCATGGCCTCAACCCCAACCTTGGGTTCTTCTCCCATGGGCATCTCGAACGGAGGAGTTTGATAAGAACTCGACATGATTCTTCGATAGAATGGTCTCAAATGATCAAAGGAAGCGTCTTGGGATGGTTTCCTCGCAGAATTCTTACACAGAATACAGAGAGTTTGGGCTATTTTTGAACCTGGCTCGAACAGAATGAGATGTTTCTGTATATATGCTGAACTTAAGCGCGATACGTGCGCCTACTGGTGCCCTTATGTGCCGCGCGCGCGTCCCACAGCCATTCTCAGACGCGGGCGCTTCCCATGTCCAGTCAAACCCAGGTACAAGTTTCCATGCAGGAATAAATGCATCACATCAATATGCATCCAACTCCCATCCAAGTTTTAAGCTCCGCCTTGGGGCGTTTCAAGTACAAAAATTCCGCAATGGACACTGTCAAAACTAACAGTTACAATAATCGAGGTCAATCTCGACATTTTCCCCTAACGGATTCAGCCAAGTCCCCTAACGGACTTCAACTCGGCAGAGGAGTCCCCTAACGGATTCAGCCAAGTCCCCTATACGGACTTCAACTCGGCAGACGGGTCCCCTAACGGATTCAGCCAAGTCCTTTAACGGACTTCAACTCGGCAGACGGGTCCCCTAACGGATTTAGCCAAGTCCCCTAACGGACTTCAACTCGGCAGACGGGTCCCCTAACGGATTCAGCCAAGTCCCCTATACGGACTCTAAACATTGGCCACGGTGGGCCGATTTCTATCACCGCACCCTTTTTATCAGCAAAAGTCGCTCACACAGGGAGCGCACTCCTATCTCTTGCAATTTCAAGATTCTTATTTTCATCGAGTCTTTGCTTTTGCTTGGTGATGTCCTCGGCAGATGTTTTGTTCTTTCGTCGATGCGTTTTGCTTCGCAATCCACAACGCCGAGGGGCTCTGTAGACACCCCGCCTTGGACCGCTCACCCCGATTGCATATTTGATTTTGTGTCTCTCCCTATTTTGAGTGTTTCTCGTTAGTTTCCGTTACTTCCGTTAAGTTCCTGACTGACTTTGTTAAGTCCAGGGGCTAAACTGAATAAAAGAGCTAACTTTCTAGTCCATTCTGTCAAAAATGCGTTCTCTAAGTCGCGCGCCTCCGACCATAGGAGCCAGAAGCGCGCGCCTTCCGCCCCCAAGGTGGGAAGCGCGCACCTCTGGACGTCAGTTACAGATTTCTGTCCAAGAATCCCTCCCTTGCTCATTTTACATGATTTTGCCCGGGAAAGATTTCTTGGTGACTGAGTTTTGGCACCAAAAACATTTGTTTTCACCTATAAAAACATCCCTTTTCCACCATTTCAAAGGACCCTTTTTTAGCACTCTTTGGAAGGATTTTGATCACTAACAAAACTATACACAAATACACTTGCAATTTCTCAAGAGTCATTCTTTGAAGTTCTTGGAAGTATAGGTAAAGACTACTCTTTCCTCTCCTCTTTTCTACTTCATCTTTCCTATCCTTCTTTTGTTATAATCAAAGTGCAATCACCCAAATATTCTTGGGACATGACACCAAAGGCTACTTCACTTCATTGAAGCTAGTCAAGGAGTTATCTCCCTATATTCCAAAACACATTTCAAACCCCCCCCCCCTTTTATCATCAAAGAATAAGAAGAACATTTTATCATTCATGTAGATTTTGATCAAGCAAGACCAACTTTAGTTGGGCGAGATGGGTGTTTAATTACTTCCCATCTCGTAACCTAACCCCCGAACCTCATAACAAGAATCTCTGTTTTCGTAAATCAAACTTAGGCTACAAACACTAGGTTTTTCTTATGTTCCTTTAAAAACATAGGTGGCGACTCTAAAATCAATTAGACATCCTAGGATCCTTCCACCGCTCTAGCCAAGTAGTGGGCTCTCCCGGGGTATCTACAGAAATGGTTCCCTTAATGCGTGATCTATGTACATATAGGCTAAGATCATCATCATTTTATTTTTCAAAGTTTTAAAATTAGTCCCACTTAGCATCGGTACGGTACTCATAGCAGTAATTATGGATGAAGCAATAAGTAAATCTGTTGGAATTTTTAGAACAAGAATGAATACAAAAACATGAATAAGAAACTACACAATGAATAAATGATTAATTATATCAATGACATCCATCAATAAGAAAATTAACATGACATCAAAACTAATCTTTGGATTGCGAGTTGACTCATAAATGATTACCTTAGGTAACAAGCAATTTGAACAATGTTTCAATAAAATGCTTAATCTTCCTTTGGGCCGACATAAGCATCTAACAAAACAACTTAATGTTCATTTCATTTATTACCACATGAATGCACAAGTTTTGTCACATGTCAAGATCTTCTTTGGAAAATTCATGTCATTCACATATTAACTTAATCATTCAACACTTTAACAATTTTGGGTTTAAATAACATTAATCACTTTGGCGATGATATTATTTAAACAATGAATAAAATTGTTTAAGAATATAATTAATCAAGATTAGGTTTGAAAAAATGTATGTTTTGTCCAAAAGGGGAAACAAAATGGTGCAGAAAATTAAAAAATATCAAAACTATGAACAGTGTTTGCACGGCCGAGCATAGAAAAGTGCACGGCCGTGCAAAAATTATAGAAACCTTGTTTTTCTCGACATGCATTGCACGACCGTGCTAAACAAAAGGCACGACCATGCAAGTCTTGAGGTCCGCCCGGGTTGAAGACAATACCCGCCCGGACCGGTTCAAGAGGTCCGACCGAACTAGACCAAAGATCCGGCCGGACCATGCCCTTTCAAAACCCACCATTTCAAAAACCCTAGGGGTTCGACCGGACCAAACGAAAGAACCCGACCGGACCAGCACCCAACAGGTAACATCGGTTCAGGTGCACGGCCGAGCATATCCTAAGACTCGACCGTGCAGCCTGAGGTCCGACCGGACTAAAACACACACCCGTTGGATCCAAACCCTTTCAAAAGCATCGGTTCAAATAATCAAGAGGTCCGACCGGACCTCACAAAGGACCCGGCCGGACCATCTGTCCAGGTAGTACCGTTTCAGTCAATTTTTGCTGCACTTTTTCCAAATTTTATCTGAAAACAATGAACAACAAGTAGATCCACATGAGTATACATTTATACAGTGTATAGACATGTTATAAAGGGATAATCTTGTTTTTTAAAAAATGGAATCAAGCAAGTAGATCCACATAATTATGCATTACACATAATTATGTTATGTAGGGATAGTCAAGCATGATCCATTGTGTTATTTGAATAAAACTTTTCAAACCATTTATTTTAAAAATCAGATGATGAATATTAGCACTCTATGAATGAATTAGAGCCTCTAAACAAAATCAAACTTGAAGATTCAATAGAATAATGAATCAAATTAAAGCGTTTTAAGGCTTTTCAAAAGAACTCAAACCTAAACCAAAATATGAGCGGGCTCTGATACCAATTGTTTGGAACAATTTTAACCCTGAATGCCATACTCATTTCTGGACTAAGTTTGAGGAAGATATGAAGGCGGAAGCGAACTTTACCTGTTGAATCCATTTTGGATGTTGTTGGGAGAATTAAGATGAAGAAGAAGAATTAAGGGGATAAAGATCTTCTAAATGATTGTGCCTTTTCCTCTTGACTTCTTTAACACTTAATGAAGAATTATTGAGAGAGTAATAATGAATGATGTAGTGATTTTTAGGGTTGATGGAGAGCTCTTTATATATGAAATCAATAGGCACCTCATTTAGGGACTACACCCGTTCAACCTAAGCAATGCTAATTTACCATTTTGCCCATCATAAATAGATAAATTACATATCAGGAATTCCACACATTTTATTATTAACTACACTTTATATTAACATTATGGGTGTGATTTTATGTATGAAATTACTAATGACTTGTTATGCAAGCCATGTTCTTATATTAGTGGGGTAAATAGTAGTGTTGGTTGGATAAAATGAGTGGTGGAAAATGAAGAGAGATAATTAGTGGGGTTAAATGGGTGGGGTTGGGTGAATATAAAATATTAAAAAGTTTTTTATTTTAGGCAGTCTCAATTGAAGTGAAACAGACGAAAAGGGAAATAAGTCTCAATTCACATGAAACGGAGGGAGTACTTCATAATAATTCCCAAAAGAAAATAGTTGATGCTAATTGTCACACGGCTTAACGCCACCCGAATATGCACAACGAAATTAGATAGTTAAAGAAATCACCTAGACTGATTAACATAATTGTATCCTGATCTAATCTTCTTTCAATAGTCAGAATGCTTTTCAATCTTTCAAATTTTCAAAGCCATTGATTGTGTTTGATTTTCAAGAAAATAATAAAAGTTTCCTTCAATTCTTAAATAAATATCCATTTTTGGATCAAACAAGGCAATTATAATCTAATATTAGAATTTGGATAGATAAGAAGACGATATAAAATAAAGAACACAATCAAACAAGAACACGGAATTAACATGGTTCACCAACAACCTTGGTACGTCCAAGGGAAAAGAAGGAAAGAAATATGTTATTAATATGGCAAATCCAAGCACAAAATACATACTCCCTCCGTCCCAACTTAAGAGTCAAAAAACTTTTAGGTTCAAGAATTAAGGAAAAGGTGATGTGTTGTGAGTGTTGATCGTTAGATAAGATAGAGAAAGTGAGGTAGAGAAGAGTTAGTGGATAATTGTTATGAGTATGACATGTATGTAAGGATCCCCCCACCCTTCGGGCAAAAAGAGAAAGTCCAAACACGGCACTTTATGTTCAAACAAAACAGAGTCGCCACGTTAGTTTAATTTTAAACCCAAACTTAACGAAAAAGGTTAGAGAAAAGGGATTCAGAGGTCACATTACGTCTTGGGAAGAACTTATCGCGGTTCACCCAAGACGCCTCAGAAAACCCGAATCTCCCTAAGTTTATTGACCAAAAATGTGCAAGTGTGTGTGTGTGTGTGTTTTAAAAAATGGGAGAAACTGACCTTTTAACAAAACCAGTTAAAAACTTAAAAGGAATGATTTATTTTGCAAACAGTTTAACAGAAAGGGGTA
Source organism: Campanula takesimana (assembly GCA_026119855.1). Classification (NCBI taxonomy): domain Eukaryota; kingdom Viridiplantae; phylum Streptophyta; class Magnoliopsida; order Asterales; family Campanulaceae; genus Campanula; species Campanula takesimana. The sequence goes on from JAOWBW010000626.1 coordinate 212,978, forward strand.
AAATTTAGAAAACCATTCCCCGGACAAACCAGCCGTACGGCTATGGAGGGTTGTCCTGGAAATTTTGATAGTTTATCAGGAATCAGTCCAGTTTCATGCAGAAACAGAGTATTCTGCTGAAAATGGACAAAATTAAATCTTTTCAGATTATTTTCTTTGTACAAAACATGGATTAAATAATCCATATGCCATTGATCACTAATTAAACACCAAAACAAATAGTTTTGGGTATGATCAAGGCAATAATTGGGGGGAAATGAGCAAAGTTGATGAACATGGCATTTATGCCAAAATCACCAATTGAATAGTTAAAGATGGAAACTTTAACATCCAAATGGATTATTCATCCAAGGAAAGACATTGGGACATCAAAAATCAACCTTTGGATGGATAAACATTGAGTCTTTACCATCCAAAGGGACATTATTATGCTTGAATCAAAGTTGAATGATAAAGATTAAAACTTTACCATCAAACTTGATCATTTCAATACAAATCAACATAAATGACATAAATAAAAGGGCTCTCTCCATATGTGCAATGGATCACCAAGCCAAATTTAAATACAAGACATAAATGTAAAGACATGAAAGTAAATTGCATAAATGTAAAAACATAAAGTAAATTGCATAAATGTAAAGACATAAAGTAAATGTGCATTAAATCATAACAAGCCTTGATCATCCTTGGTTTGTAACCCTTAATAATGCATAAAACATGAGGGCACCATTGTTGGTGTTGGTGCCTTAGGCACGTTTGTTAAACGTTGTATAAGTTATCATTTTATTCATGATGATAAAGAGATAATAAGATTATTATTGTTGCTCATGTTTGCTTATAATAATCTTTGTCCCTAGAGCTAGTTAAGCACTAGTATAAAGGCTAAATGATCATGGGATGATCATGTTAGATTTATAGGTAGTTGTTTGGAACAAGGTACTAGACATGACCCGCTGTATGAGATTTATGTCATGGTCTATGTCATATATAAATCTCATATTAGTTATGTCATTTGAATCCTTAGACATGAAGTTATTATAGTCCTCCACTTGATAAAGATTATGTTTGACATATTCAAACGCTGCCTTAACACGGTAGTTATAAAGGGTATGATTGGCATAATCGGATTCACGTAGGGAAGAATAATAAGCTAATTGGATTTGTCCTTCTTCGGAGAGATGTCAAGCTTGGGCCCCTCGAAGGAATGATGTTGGTGAAATGTTTGGCCAAACTTAAATGAATTGATTGGATCAATGTCATTTAGATTATCAACATATTCGGAATCGAGAAAGTATTGAACAAAAGAAGTTGACTTATTGACCATGACTTGTGTTCAAAGACATCGTGGACAAAGGGATTATGACATGTTCTAAAGGAATGCGAACTTGTATCTAGTTATAGTATTTGGGTAGGTATGACGGTTTGCTAGAACCTAATCATATCTTATGGTTTCATGTTTGAACCCATTGCCAATTTAGTATAATCTTAGAGGGTCACACACAATAGAACGAATCTTAAATAAGGACTATATCGGAATATTGAGTCGAAAGACTTTGGAGGAATTTGGAAATTAGGGAAATCTGGGAAGGTGTGCGACCGCACAAAAGGGTTTGGACGGCCTGTGAATACGTGTGTTTGAATTTGGGAATATTCATAGTAACATTAAAATATGAGAGTCGCCACGCCGTTTTAATTATAGCCAAAACATTGAGAAAAAGCATGTTTAATGGGTTCGGGGGTCAAATTACAACAAGAGAAGAATATTGGACGTTATCACTCCTATTGCCCGAATTGATCGGTCTTTCTATCATGATGCGGTGTATGTAGTGTGTTAGTGTTTGAGACCGGATTCGAAGATTGCCTACGTTCCTCTCAATGTGAGAAGCTCATGCCAGCGTAGTTCGAGAGAATTAGAATAGGCAGAAGAATCGGGATCATGCATAATGAGGGGGGAATTACCTAAAGATTAGGGTTTAGAAGTAGTTCCTAGATCATCCTCGGGTTGATGAACCCTAGATCATCATCGGCTATGAAATAACATGTAAACATGAAGATCACAACCCTAAATATAGCATAAATAAGGTTTTAATCTAAGAACATGATGAATATATGAAGAACATATATGAACATATGAATGAACATGCGAAGCATATGAATAAACTATGAATAAACATGCAAGAACATGAATATTAAAGATCTACATTAGAAATAATGCAAGAACGTGAAGAAATAAGTTAGAAAACTTACCTATGTTGGAAAGAAATAAACCTTGATCTTCTTGGAGGTTTGAATGCTAATTAGAGAGCAAAATTATGTTTAAGAACTCTCAAATTCGGATCTTAGAACTCTCAAAATCGGACCCTAAACCAATAGCATGGGATTGGTTTATATAATAAGCTGAGGGGAAGATCTGATGGTCAGGATCATCCAGCGCAAAGGTGGCCGCCTGGCCATGGTTGAAGCCGGTGACAAGAGTGGCCGCGTGGCCAAGATCAACGCGCAGCAAGGTTGGCCGCATGGCCAAGGTTGCAGGCTGACTTGATTCTTTAAGCTAGGGTTTCTGCATGTTTCAAGGAAACCATTTATTACCTATTTGATAGATTTTGCCATAAATAAGATATTTTGGGAATCCGGGACAAGTCTTTGCAAGGTTTCTAATTCCTATAAAGTCCTTGTATTTTGGGAAAGTCCTAATAAACTCATTTTCAGGTCGGGTACTAACAGTAGCCCCTCGGCGACGCTTCTTGCAAGGCAATGTGAGGTCGACGATAAAAGAAGGATCCGTCTGAAACATGAGTTTCAAAACAGATGAAAGGTAAGGGAACGGCTGAACCTTGACAGGCGACCTACGTATCCGCGGAGGAATCAAGCCAAACGTAGTTCAAATCTGATGGGGAAATTGAGAATGATTTGTCCTCTTATGGGGAGCAACGTCTTCTGCTGGGAAAATGCACCTGCTGGGGATGAGAGATGACCGCGTCGGTCTGGTGGCTGAACCTTTTCAGGTTTCCTACGTATCCTCCGAGGAATCAAGCCGGTCGTAGTTCAGAGCGATTAGGGAAAAGCGAGCCATCGGACTTCTGCTAGGGATAATAAACCTACGGGCACTATCCTGTATGAAGAACGAACATTCGTTAGGAAATGAAGTCATTTGGAAAAATAAAGACTACGTTGTCTAAATAATCCCAAGATGGAATGGTAAACGCAATCAGGATCGCCAGGGCTCCTGCCGATTATGCTAACAAAACGCCGAGGCTTCTGCCAACCACGAGCGATCAAGGATACGTATGTCATAGAGGCGCCGAAGTCTCTACATCATACGAATCCTAATAATAGGTACTGGATCTCTTGCAAACAGAAACGCCGAGGCTTCTGCCAATCACGATTGATCAAGGATACGTATGTCATAGAGGCGTCGAAGTCTCTACAATCATACGAACCCTAATAGATGGTACTGGATCTCTCGCAAACAGAAACGCTGAGGCTTCTGCCAATCACGATTGACCAAGGATACGTATGTCATAGAGGCGGCGAAGTCTCTACAATCATACGAACCCTAATAATAGATGCTGGACCTCTCGCAAACAGAAACGCCGAGGCTTCTGCCAATCGCGATCGATCTAGAATGCGTATGTCATAGAGGCGCCGAAGTCTCTACAACCATACGAATCCAAAGCAAATATAAGGAAATGCTAAAATAATAGATGCTGGATCTCTCGCAAACAGAAACGCCAAGGCTTCTGCCAATCACGATCGATCTAGGATGCGTATGTCATAGAGGCGCCAAAGTCTCTACAACTATACGAATCCTAAGAAAATATTAGGAAATTCTAAAATAATAGATGCTGGATCTCTCGCAAACAGAAACGCGAGGCTTCTGCCAATCACGATCGATCTAGGATGCGTATGTCATAGAGGCGCCAAAGTCTCTACAACCATACGAATCCTAAGCAAATATTAGGAAATGCTAAAATAATAGATGCTGGATCTCTCGCAAACAGAAACGCCGAGGCTTCTACCAATCACGATCGATCTAGGATGCGTATGTCATAGAGGCGCCAAAGTCTCTACTACCATACGAATCCTGAGCAAATATTAGGAAATGCTAAAATAATAGATTGCAGGATCTCTCGCAAACAGAAACGCTGAGGCTTCTGCCAATCACGATCGACCTAGGATGCGTATGTCATAGAGGCGCCAAAGTCTCTACAACTATACTAATCCTAAGTAAATATTAGGAAATGCAAAAATAATAGATGCTGGATCTCTCGCAAAAAGAAACGCCGAGGCTTCTGCCAATCACGATCGATCTAGGATGCGTATGTTATAGAGGCGCCGAAGTCTCTACAACCATACGAATCCTAAGTAAATATTAGGAAATGCTAAAATAATAGATGCTGGATCTCTCGCAAACAGAAACGCCGTGGCTTCTGCCAATCACGATCGATCTAGGATGGGTATGTTATAGAGGCGCCGAAGTCTCTACAACCATACGAATCCTAAGCAAATATTAGGAAATGCTAAAATAATAGATGCTGGATCTCTCGCAAACAGAAACGCCGAGGCTTCTGCCAATCACGATCGATCTAGGATGCGTATGTCATAGAGGCGCCGAAGTCTCTACAACCATACGAATCCTAAGCAAATATTAGGAAATGCTAAAATAGATGCTGGATCTCCCGCAAACAGAAACGCCGAGGCTTCTGCCAATCGCGATCGATCTAGGATGCGTATGTCATAGAGGCGCCGAAGTCTCTACAACCATACGAATCCTAAGCAAATATTGGTGAAGAATGGAAATTTTAAGGGGCTTTCCGTTCCCAAAGGTATCGAATATCAGTCAAAACAGCGCTAAGGGCACCTAAAATGAATCAAAGGGAATGTACTAGGGTTAAAACTGAAATTTTGCATGTGGAGGCAAAATGATGGATTGTTATGAAGGATGATGTGGAGGCAAAATGATCTGTTATGAAGTCGCAAATGGGATGAACTCTCGGGGAGTCAAAAGGTGATAGACTCTCGGGGAGTCCCAAAGGTGACGGACTCTCGGGGATTCACAAAGGTGATAGACTCTCGGGGAGTCACAAGGGACTCTTTGGGGAGTCACAAGGGCAAATGACCTTTAGGGAGACGCGAAGGAGATGGACTCTCGGGGAGTTGCTAATATGGGAAACATGATCTGGGTTCCGCTTATCCTAATTTAGGAGGGGATGAGGCTACGAGCCATTGAGACCAAGGTGTTAGGTAAGGGACATTTTTCTTGGTTGCCTAGAGGTAGGACCTAAGGCTCTTTTAAGGAAAGGGAATAAGGAAGATGGTGGTCTCCTAATCTTGAGATAGGGATGCCAAAGATGTCACGGCTTCTTGGGCTTTAGATTACGTCTTGGAGATACTGTGGGTTTCCTAGGCTTACAGGCTAGGGATAGGAGTTTATTTAAGCATGAGGAGAGTACTCTATCCTAGGCTTAGTGCTAGGGCTTGGAAAGGTTGAGGTTTGGGAACTTCCTAGATGTTAGGGTTTCGAACAAGGGTTTGGAAACTAGTGTTTAAGGACCATGACTCAGAGGTTGCAAAGGGTGGAGTTGTGGTAGGCTCAGAGTTGCAAAGGCGTTGGCTTTTAGACATAAGGCTGGGAGTTGGAAAGGTTGTGACTTCTTAGGCTTGAGACCATGGACCGTTGGGAAGAGGGATTGCTTTTGTGGAAGGTCCACTAAGCTTGATGTTAGGGTTCACCATTTTCCGGGATTGGTGACTATGGCTTGGAAATGTTCGTGGTAACCTAGGCTTTGGGCTAGGTTTTAAGGCTAAGGACTGTAAACTTCCTATATTTTGAGACTAAGGTAAAGGAATTTCCTAGGTCTAGGACTAGGGTTTGAAGGGAATGTTGAAATCCTAGGCTTAATGATAGAGTTTAAAGAGGATAATTTCTACCTAGGCTTGAGGCTAGGGCTTTAGAAAGAGTGCGACTACCTAGGCTTGAGGCTAGGGTTTAGAGCGAATGCGACTACCTAGGATCAAGGCTAGGGTTTAAAGCGAATGCGACTACCTAGGCTCGAGGCTAGGGTTTGGGGAGAACGCGAACTTCCTAGGTTTGAGGCTAGGGTTTGGAAAGAATATCGACTACCTAGGCTTGAGGCTAGAGTTTGGAGGGATGTGACTACCTAGGCTCGAGGGTAGGTTTAGGAAGGATGTGGCTACCTAGGCTCGAGGGTAGGGTTTAGGAAGTATGTGGCTACCTAGGATCGAGACTAGGGTTTAAGAAGGGTGTAACTACCTAGGCTAGAGGCTAGGGTTTGTAGAGGATGTGGCCACCTAGGCTTGAGGCTAGGGTTGAGAGAATGTGATTACCTAGGTTTAAGGCTAGGGTTTGGAGACCGAAAGCATTTGAAGGTTTGTCTTGGTTTAGACCGAGCAAGTTTGAGGTCTAAGAGTGTTGCGGTTTGGGGCAGGTGAGCTTGATACCTCATGGCTGGATAGGCTCGATAGGTTAGACCTAGGCTAGAGTGCTAGGGTTTAGCTAGGGTAAGACTCAGACATGTGTTAAGGAGACTGGGGCCTAATGGAATGGTAGGCGTGAGATCTAGGAGATCGAAGGCTAGGCAGGGTAGCGTTGGGACATAAGGCTTTCAAGCGGGTAAGTCGTTTGTCCTAGAGAACCGCGTTATAGGTTAGGACCAAGCAGGCTTGAGGTCGGCCAAGGAGCAACGGATTGGGATTGGATGATCCTAGTACCTAATACGCATGTCGGGCTTGGATCCTAGAGTGTTTGAAAGTTTAGGCTAGGTGCGACCCATAGGTGCGGAAATGGTTTTGGATATATGACCATGTTGGCGCTTTAGGTAAAGGGATTGAGTGTCCAAGACTTTGCTTGAGTACAATAGGTACCTAAGTGGATTGGGTATGCTTAGGTCCTAAGTTTGTCTAAGAGGTCATTGCGCGTGACCAAGCTCGTTCGGCGATTGCGAAGGTGGTTTTGGTATGGGACCAAAGGTGTTAAGCGTATGATTTTTGACTGGACGGGTTTTGATATCTTTATGGCATATCACGGTACGCGGGAGGTCCTATGCGTTCGAGCACATTTGAGGTTTGGACTCGTGGGGAAGAAAGGTTTGAGATCCATGGAGTTCAAGGGTGGACCTTGTAGGTGGCGAGGTTTGGACTCGGCTCGGATTAAGTAGGTTAGAGACCTAAGGGGTTGAAGGTCAGACTAGGAAGTCTTTTGAAGCTAAGGAGCAACATTAGGTTTAAGAGTGGCAGGGCCATGGTTTGGGTATGACGGTAGGCGTAGATGGCATTGTTTTGGTTGGACCAAGTAGGCTTGGGAACTAAAGAGTTCTAAGGGACGAGCTCTAAGGTTATAGACTTAGAGGGTAGACAGTTTTGTGATCTAAAGGGTTTAGGAGTTGAGACCTGAGGTGTGAATCGGATATGCTAGAGACCTATAAGGTAGGTGTTTGGCGGCCTTGCATGGACTTGGGATCTAAGGGATCGTTCAACAGGTTAGACTGGGTAGATCTAAGAGGCTGGACCTAGGATGATAAGAGAGCTATGGCCTAGATAGGGAAGGACGAGTATGTGTGGTAGGTTTGAGATCTAGGAGATCGGGTAGGCTTGGGACCGTAGGTTCGGGACCTAATGGTTCATCCTAAGGACTTGGCTTTGGCCAACCGGTTTAAGGTTTGAAGGTCTGGGTAGAACCGGTTTAAGGCCTAAGGGGTCATGCTATAAACTTGAGGAAGGTCGAACTAAGGGGTTATGATGTAATCTAGGTAAGACTCACTGGGTAGGTTCGGGACCTAAGGAGTTATGGTGTAACCTAGGTAAGACTGACGGGTAGGCTTGGGACCTAGAGAGTTGAGGGTTTAGTCCTAAAGGTTCCTAAAGTGTAGGAGATAGGGTAAAGGACCGAGTCAACTCTGGGAATCACATAGATGGGTCCCAGATGGACCGAAGATGTTTTTACAATTTTGTGGAGACCGAGAATGCGGGGTTATAAAACAAAGTGTCGGGGAGGAGAAAACATTATGAAAGTGTTATGATTTATACAGATGCCTTATAATTAATTATGATTCTAATCAATTCAAATAGGTCGTCGCGTGCCGAGTTTGACGATGAGGGGTGCCCTTCTTCTAAGTGTATCCGTGTATCCTTGTTGACGCCTCGGTATTCTCTGGGAAACCACATAGTCGACCCATTCGGTTGGGGATTATCTAATTTGGTGAGCGGGTACCCTCCCTCCTTTGAGAAACTCTACGTCAAGCTTGATGATGAGGGATGCCCTTCTTCTAAGTATGTGCTTGATGAAGCCGCGGCATTCTTTGAGAAACCTTATGGTCGGTCCTTATTGTTAGAGAAGCCCCAGTTGCGTAGAGCGGGGTATCCTCCCTCCTTTGAGAAATCCTACGCGATCTTGATGATGAGGAGTCCTCTTCTTCTAAGTATGTGCTTGATGAAGCCCCGGCATTCTTTGAGAAACCTTATTGTCGGTCCTTTATTGTTAGGGAAGCCCCAGTTGCGTAGAGCGGGGTATCCTACCTCTTTTAAGACGCACCCTTTTTTCTGCCTAGACCGCCCTTGCGGGTTTTCAATCTAGCGGGCATCTCTTTTGCGTCATTTTTTTTTTTTTTTTTTTTTTGAAATCATTCAGTCGACTCAAAAAAGGAAAAAAGAATTGTTTGAAAACATGCGGGGCATTTGGGGAGAGTAGAGAGAGAGAGAGATAGTACTCACATTTTGAGTCTTTGGGTAACTGAGGGTATATATGTACAAAAGGGAGGAAGCCCCTGTGTGACAGAAAGTAAGTGTTTAGCTCTTTCCTAGATTGTAGAACGGAAGACTTGTCGAGACATTTGAAAATTGTTTTATTCAAGATTCTTATTTGATTGCTCGAGAATGGACCTCGTTGATTAGTTATACATCTTATGATTATGTTTTAGACAAGTAGTCTCGAAATAATAAATGTTTTGATCAGTTGTGAGTGAAGAAGTCAGGAGTAGAAATATGGGGCAAGAGAGAAGAGAAGGAAAATTGGCTACGAGGTGAGTTGTGTTTGGCTTTGAGTGGTTGCCCGGTTGACGATGAAGTTCGGTTTTGAGTTTAGGGGTGTGAGGTTCATTTGAGGTGAGTTGTTCTGTGTAGCTCATTGCGGTAGATTACTCCTTTGTAGTTGTTGCAGTAGATTGCTCCATCGTAGTTGTCATGGGTTGCTGTCGTTTATCTACTTTGTAAGGAAAGAAAGGAAAATAGAACATTTGAGGTGAAAAGAAAATGGGACTTTTACTTTTCCATGGTGATAGCCCCTTCTATTTTTCTTTTTTCTTTTTATTTTATCTCTTTGTGCACACCTTTTTTTGCCTAGGCCGCCCTTTCGGGTTTTCAACCTAGCGGGCTTCTTTTTGTGCAATGCTCTAACTTTTGCCTAGGTCGCCCTTTTGGGTTTTAACCTAGCGAGCCATATATATATATATATATATATATATATATATATATATATATATATAATATTTATTTTTATATTTGTACATGAAACATTGGGCGAGACAAGCCCCTAGTTTGCTTTCGCCTCTCTCGATTGCCAGGTAGCTTCCTTATAGTTCAAGCGGCCTTTTGCTGGCGGCGGGCATCCTAGCCCCTTGATTTCACCGGTAGAGCTCCATTGGATTATCACGTGCACAATGAATGACTTTGTGCGCTTGTCTTATATTTGCGATGGAATACGGACAGCCCCAGTGTAACGGCATGTAGTACTCATGATGGGAACAAACCAACCCTTTAAATTGTGGCAGCATGGATGTCTTATTTGATGATGAGCAACCGCAGTCCATTTCTTTGTCACGACCTTATAAAAAGGGGTCTAATGGTGGGATGAGAGGCTTATGAGGATAGTGTATGGGAGAAGGTGTATATAGAGAGTGTACATGAAGTGTGTACAAGGGGTGAGTGTATAGAGAGAGTGTATGGGGGTAGAATGTAGAGAGAAGAGAAAGTGATTCGTTCATCCCAATTGATCGAAGCATTTGTTATTTTGAGATTAATCGTTTACTTAGTTATGTGAATGGTTTGTGGGTCCATTTACCTTTTAATGAGTCGTCATTAATGAGTAAGATTAAGATTAATTCATCATATAAAGATATAGCAATCAAGCGAAAATGGTGAATAAGACAATTTTCATGAAATTGATATATGCAAGCTTATGTCTCAAGTCTAGAGAGAAAAGAAAAGAAATAAAGACCCTTTATTGGAACTAAAAGATTTAAACTGACTAGTCCGGGGTGGATTTTACTAAGAAACAAAAATAGTCCAAGGTGGACTTTTGACTAAAGACACTCTAGAACCTACGAAGACTGAATGACCCTTTTTATTTATTATTTAAAAGAGGTAGCCCCAGTTTGCTCTTTTGCCCATGCCCATGTATTCCGTTGGCGGGTGATGGCTCCGCTGTCAATGAGGCTTTGAATCTTTCTCCTCAATTGGACGCAATCTTCGGTGTCATGCCCATGTACTGGTGGTATTGGCAGTGTTTGGAGGGATCCAAGCATTGCTTCACCCTACTTGGTTCATAGTTGATCAAAGGAGACAACTTGCCGGCTTGAAATAGACTTTTGAAGAGTTTGGCTAACGGCATAACTAAGTCATCGAATTCGCGCTCGTCCTTCCTTTCACGAACTGTCTTTGAGGGTGATTTAGGTACCGGAACCCCTTGTTGATGAGTAGTCATAGGAGGCATCCCGACGGGGACAGTCTGTGGCGGCCCGTACATTTGAGGAGCGTACGGGTGTTGACATTGAGCAAGAGGGAGAACTCGACTGAGGTAATCATAAACGCCACGAATGTCAGACAAGTGGCGCCTCTCGATATCTCTTAGGGTCTTATGCATCTCCTTCTGAAAGTGTGTTGCTTGCTCGTTGAGAATAGCCTTAAAGTGGATTGCTTGTTCATCGAGGATGGCTTCGAAGTGGGATGCTTGCTTACTGAGAGCAGTACCGGTGTAGAGGATTGTCTCGGATCTTGGGTAGCAGCTTCAGTTGCAACTTCGATGTTCCTTGCAGCCGACATGATGCAGAACTCTAGTCATGAAAGAATTAAGCCTCTTAGTTAAATTAAATTAGATTCGTATTTAATGATAAGGCATCGTTATAAAATCATTTTTTGGAAAAGGTCGGTCTCCACATTTTTGAAATGCATTTTGGTAAAAAATTGAAAGTTTGACCGGGCCAAAGTTGCCTACGTTCCCCTTATCAGGGGGAGAGGTCCCACACAATAAGAGGCTCAGGTCGCCATAGTTCGAATCAAGTTAGACTTTTAGAAAGAGGTGGGAGATGACCATAGGGGTCAAAAAGAGGGAGATGACTCGGTCCTTGGTCAAGTATGGGTGCGGAACACCTATAGGAGTTGGTTTTGATGAGTCGGGTATGGTTTGACTTATGGTTTGACCTAAATTTGACCTAAGGTTTGACCTAAGGTTTCAGACAAGAAGTGGTTAAAGCTAGAATGCGACGATAATGGTGGGTTGACCTAGATGGGTAATGGATAGGTCGACCTAAATGAGAAGGGTTGGATTGACCTATATGGTGAATGAATCAAGATAGCGGGTTGTAGGCGGTTGCCTATGGGATGATCTAAGTGGGATAATATGGTTTGACCTAGCGGGTCGAATGTGAGTTGGTTGACCTAAATGGTTGACCTATACGGGTTAAATATGGGTAGGCTGACCTATTCGGGTTGGTTGACCTAGGGAGGTCGGTAGATAGATTCAAGACGGGCAAGTTGACTTAAGCGGGCCAAGGATTGACCTAGATGGGTCAAAGGTAGAGGGGTAGTTTTAACCTAAGACGGACGAGTTGACCTAGATGGGTCGAGGATGGTGTGTGGACCTAAACGGGTCGAGACGGGTTGACCTAGGTTGGTATGGACAACGGTGGGTCAAATAATGACCTAGGTGGGTCAGGATGACGGTTTGACTAAGCGGGTTAAGGTCAAAGGTAATTGGGTTCACCTATGGGACCCAAGATTGACCTGAGAGGTCAATAGCGGATAAGGTTGACCTAAGGGTCAAAGGTTGACTTAAGAAGTCGAAAGGTGATTGGGTTGACTTAGGGAGTCAAAGGTTGACCTCAGAGGTCAAAGGCGGATAAGGTTGACCTAGTGGTCAAAGGTTGACCTAAGAGATCGAGGGGTGATAAAGTTGACCTAAGGGGTCCAAGGTTTGACCTATGGGATCAAAGGCAGATGAGAATGACCTATGGGGTCAAAGGTTGACCTAAGAGGTCAAAGGCGGATGAGGGTGACCTAAGGGGTCAAAGGTTGACCTAAGAGGTCGAGGGGTGACCTAAGAGGTCGAAGGTGATAAGGTTGACCTAGGAGGTCAAGGGTTGACCTAAGAGGTCGGAGGTTGTAAAGTGACCTAGGGGTCAAGGGTAGACCTAGAGGTCAAAGGTTGGTAAGGTTGACCTAGGGGGTCAAGGTTGACTTAAACGGATAAGATTGACCTGGGGGGTCAAAGGTTGGCCTAAGAGGTCAAAGGGTGGTAAGGTTGACCTAGGTGGTTAAAGGTTGACCTAGGAGGTCAAAGGTAGATAAGGTTGACCTAGGAGGTCAAGGGTTGACCTAAGAGGTCGGAGGCGGATAAAGTTGACCTAGGCGGTCAAGGGTTGACCTAAGAGGTCGAGGGTGACCTAAGAGGTCGAGGGTGATAAGATTGACCTAGGGGTCAAAGGTTGACCTAAGAGGTTAAAAGACACAATGAGGTTGACCTAGGGGTCAAAGGTTGACTTAAACGGATAAGATTGACCTAAGGGGTCAAAGGTGACCTAAGGGGGTCAAGAGCGCGAGAGAGAAGGTTGACCTAGGGGTCAAAGGTTGACCTAAGGGGGTCAAGAGCGGAGAAAGTTGACCTAGGGGGTCAAAGGTTGACCTAGGAGGTCAAAGGTTCAGAGGGTTGACCTAGGCGGTCAAAGGTTGACCTAGGGGGCCAAAGGTTGAGAAGGTTGACCTAGGCGGTCAAAGGTTGACCTAGGAGGTCAAAGGTTGACCTAAGGGGTCAAAGGCGGATAAGGTTGACCTAGGAGGTCAAAAGTTGGTAAGGGTTGACCTAGGGGGTCAAAGGTAGATAAAGTTGACCTAGGCGGTCAAAGGTTGATAAGGTTGACCTAGGGGGTCAAAGGTTGACCTAGGAGGTCAAAGGTTCAGAGGGTTGACCTAGGCGGTCAAAGGTAGATAAAGTTGACCTAGGGGTCAAAGGTTGATAAGGTAGACCCAAATGAATCGCAATGATGGCCCAACGGATGAGCGATGGACCTTAGAGGTCGCCTAGATGCAATGCACATTTTATTTTGCGAAAAGTTTGCATTTATTTACATCCTAAATGGGTGGTCCGAGGAGTGTCCTAATCTCTATGTGTGGGTTAACACGGGTTAGGTCAAAGGTTCCACCGCTCGCGGAATGTACACGGTGAGTGGAGTAGACGAGTGACTCGAAAAATGTGAGGGCAGTAGCGCACAAATTCCTGCACATCGAATACTCCGGGTAGTAGGGACCTGTGCAGTGCTGACACGGAATAGTGGTAGTGTGTGGCAAGAAACTAATTAGTGTGTGCATGTGTAAACATGGCAAGCATCATGATGTGACGAAAGTTAGACCCACTAAGTTTGAAAAAGTTTCAAAGCAGTCCCAGCGGAGTCGCCACTGTGAACGTGTGTTTGAATTTGGGAATATTCATAGTAACATTAAAATATGAGAGTCGCCACGCCGTTTTAATTATAGCCAAAAACATTGAGAAAAAGCATGTTTAATGGTTCGGGGGTCAAATTACAACAAGAGAAGAATATTGGACGTTATCACTCCTATTGCCCGAATTGATCGGTCTTTCTATCATGATGCGGTGTATGTAGTGTGTTAGTGTTTGAGACCGGATCCGAAGATTGCCTGCGTTCCTCTCAATATGAGAAGCTCAGGTCAGCGTTAGTTCGAGAGAATTAGAATAGGCAGAAGAATCGGGATCATGCATAATGAGGGGGAATTACCTAAAGATTAGGGTTTAGAAGTAGTTCCTAGATCATCCTCGGGTTGATGAACCCTAGATCATCATCGGCTATGAAATAACATGTAAACATGAAGATCACAACCCTAAATATAGCATAAATAAGGTTTTAATCTAAGAACATGATGAATATATGAAGAACATAGATGAACATATGAATGAACATGCGAAGCATATGAAGAAACTATGAATAAACATGCAAGAACATGAATATTAAGATCTACATAGAAATAATGCAAGAACGTGAAGAAATAAGTTAGAAAACTTACCTATGTTGGAAAGAAATAAACCTTGATCTTCTTGGAGGTTTGAATGCTAATTAGAGAGCAAAATTGTGTTTTAGAACTCTCAAATTCGGATCTTAGAACTCTCAAAATCGGACCCTAAACCAATAGCATGGGATGGTTTATATAATAAGCTGAGGGGAAGATCTGATGGTCAGGATCATCCAGCGCAAAGGTGGCCGCCCTGGCCATGGTTGAACCGGTAACAAGAGTGGCCGCGTGGCCAAGATCAACGCGCAGCAAGGTTGGCCAAGGTTGCAGGCTGACTTGATTCTTAAGCTAGGGTTTCTGCATGGTTTTAAGGAAACCATTTGTTACCTATTTTGATAGATTTTGCCATAAATGAGATATTTTAGGAATCCGGGACAAGTCTTTGCAAGGTTTCTAATTCCTATAAAGTCCTTGTATTTTTGGGGAAAGTCCTAATAAACTCATTTTCAGGTCGGGTACTAACACGGCCGCACAACTTGGCTCAAAAAGTACCAGAACCTTCTAGATAGATGTGCGGTCGCACAGGTTGTTTTGGGCGGCCGCACACCATGTCGGGACTTGTTTCCTGATTTGATTTGGAAAAGAATTTTGGATGGGTTTAGACACAACTTTCCTATTTAGAATATGTCTAACTTGTAAATAAACAGCAAAATTCGGCCAAAATCAAAGTTAATGCTTTTGTGCAAATCTCAAAGAGTTTGAGAGAGGTTTTATTTTGTTCTAAGACATCCTAGATTGAAGAACAAAATAATACACAAATAAAATTCCATATAGTTCATATTAATTGTGAAAACGTGTTTGAAAATTTTGGTCTAGCAACCAAGATCAAGTGTTCTTGATATTCGTTCATGGTGTGGATACCGCTAGAGGGTGAAACTTATCATCTTCAAAGTTCGTGATTCATAATATGTTCGTGATCAAGGTTTCAAGCCTCCATCGAATTCAAGGTTGCAAAAATCAAAGGCATCAAGGGTTAGTTTTCTAGTGTTCATCATATTGTATTTGACTTAATCATATGAATGGATCTATGGGATTTGGGTTTCATTAAATTTTAAATGCTTAATTCCGCTGCGTATGTTACTCCGAAACCCAACAGTGGTATCAGAGCCCCGTTCATGTTGATTATTTCAATACTTAGATCATGTTGTGTGTGTATATAAATTGTTTGTATGCCTAGCTTGATATGAATATTGGATTATACGATGTTTATGTGTTATATGATTCTATGTGGTTTATTGTTTTACAACTTTAATCGCACTATTGAATCGCACTAAAAATTATGTTGGATTCTGAATTGTTTGATTATTAATTTTTGATGGATCAAAGTTTTAATAATCGGGGAAAACAATTTGAGATAAATTTTCGAACTCTAAAATCATTCTGATGCTACTGTGCGACCGCACAAAAAAATGTGGGCGGCCGCACATGTTTGGGCGACCACACAGTCTTTCTTGGGCGGCCGTACAGTGATAGTCAGAAGCTGGAATTTTGAGGTAGATCCGACCGGACCAAAGTAAGGACCCGGCCGGACCTTCTGGTCTGGGCTGGGGTTCTTTTTGGGTCGCGGGGTGGATTTAGTTGGTTTGAATTCCTATTTGTTTTAGTCGTTTGATTCTGAGTTTGATTCAAAGTTTGGATGGCTAATCTACGTTCATCGAGATTGTGTTTCCCAAACTTGATTGCAATCAAAGTTTCAAAGATAAAACGAAGTTAGAATTATGAAGAGTTCATAATTGCTAGAATTGAGAAACAAAGTTCTTGATTCAATGATTAGAGATCCATGTGGAACTGTGAATGCAATTGGCCTACGTTCATCGAGACCATCTATTGCTTAGTTTCGGCCACATGGACTACTTTCTTGGTTTCTTGAATTAGTGCGGGATTGTGGTTGCCAATGGCTTGGTTCGACCGCACTTCTTGTTGTCTTGATTTGGAGATGATAATCAAAGTTCAAATAGTCTCATCCTCATAATTATAGAGAAACTAATGACACATAAATGTGGTGCTTAAATTAATAATGATTAATTTAGTGGCTAAACTTGATGCGTAACATGTTTATCTTGTGTGCTCATAAATATGTTGTATGCTATATGGTAATGAACCTTCAAGAAAGTTTTAAGTCCTCTTGCCATGCCATGATTAAAACACTTGTTAGTGCATGGGTAATTTTAATGTGGGTTCGCCCTAGCGAGGTACATTGACTTTATTCATGTATGAGCAAGATGGATGATGTGGGCACGCCCTAGCGAGCACATCAACTATACGTTTAAAATGGTTGGACTTAATAAGGCGTCAAAACAGTTTTAGGCCTAGGCAAAGATGAGATTAAACATGCTTTTGAAATTGGATCCCTAAGAATCATATTGGATATGATTGACAAGAAATTGTCTACCTAATTAATTTGATTTTGAGCGGTGCGCCAAAGCGTACTTGAAATTAAATTAAAGTTGGATCTTAGCCCAATTTAAAGGAATCTCAGAAAAAAGGATCTAAGAGTCATATTGGATATGATTGACAGGGTTGTCTACCTAATTAATTTGGTTTTGTGTAATCCGCCATAGCGGACTTAAATCAAATTAAAGTTGGATCTTAGCCCATTTAAATTATATTATACATTGGATGTATAAGAAGGTTATATAATTTAGTGGGAGTATTTTTTGAAAATACATTATTTATCTCTTTAATGAGATTGGTACTTGTAAAATTTTGGAAAATTTGCATGAGTTGTAGATGACAACTAACTTAAAATCGTTGCGATCAATCCTTGATAAGGATATGCTTCAAAGAGAATGGTACAAACTTCATGGATTGGATCCTAAGCCTAAGAATAGTTCTAAGGCAAGAAGATGGGTTGTACATTCTTGATGGGCCTATTCCTAAAGAACCCAATGCCGGGAGTAGACAATCACAAGAATCATGAGTATGATTCTAGGAATGTGAATTGTCTCATGCTCGCGATTATGTGCTCAAAACTCAAGCAAAGTTTGGAACTTGTGAAAGCCTATTGGATAGGCGTGGAGTTGAGTTACATGTCTCAAAGAGCAATCTGAGCAAGAGAGGTATAAAACCATTATTGCATTCACTTTTTGCAAAAGGAGTAAAGGGAAATATGTGGAACCTCACATGCTTAAGATAAAGTCTACGTAGAGCATCTTGAGAAACTTGGTTGTCCAATTGGATTGGAGCAAGCCACGAATCTCATTCTTAATTCATTGTCCAAAAGTTATAATCACTTCATGATGAACTATAATATGCTTGGAATGAATAATAATCTCTCCGAGTTGCATGATATACTGAAAACTGCGGAGATGAAGATAATGGAGAAAGGTTCTCCAATGCTCATGGTTCATGATGAAAAGGAGGCCAAATGCCAAAGGAAAGGTAAGACAGACTTGTCAAACCTAAAGAAAATAATTGTGGTTAAAATAATAACTCTAATTGATGCAATTTGGTAAAATGGCAATTGGATTGACCATTTAGAATTGTAGTCAAAATTCTGGATGATCAATAAAAGGAATGGTAGTGGGACTACCGCTTGGAAATATTTATGTTATGAATTAATCTTTCTAAATTTAATAATTGGGTATTGGTTATCGCAATAATTAGTAAATTGAAAGACTGCTTATAGTAAAGTTTGATCTATGAATGGTAATGATGCAATGGTTGCAACATTGTTCGTGGAACACTTGTAAAGTGACTTTACTCATGAAGTAGAAAATATTATTTAGTTATAAGATAATGAAGGATATTTATTTCTTATTTAGAATAAGAAAGGTGTTTTATTTATTATGATTTACTTAATTGTGTTATCATATAAATAAATTTTATATCCTAAATCTTGAAGAACGAAATAATAACTGAGGATTATAACATAAATAATCAAATTCTTTATGCATTATTGTTTTGATCAAATAAATAAGAAATGCATATCTAAAATTCCATGGAACGGAGTTTTAAGTCATATGATTTGGAATCATATGATTTATGCAAACTTATTTACTTGGACAAGACATCTTTTACTATGATTGGTAAAAAACTAATATCTTAGTCGACCTAATACATTTTGATGTATATGGTGCATTAAGAAGCAATGCTAAAAGAGAATTTTGGTTATACTTGGTAGAACTATTCAAAGATTCTGATTGGATCATGATGATGAATAATTTAACCAATAATTTGACAGTCATCATTAAAGTTGTGAAATGGTTTCACAAATTAACTTCACTAAGAACATCATTCTAAATGATGTGTCTACATGGAAGTATAAGAACCTTATTTGGTAGGGTTCATTAGATGACAATGTCAGAATGATCTTCCATTATTTGTTTTGGGGTTATGTATTTGAGACCGCTATGATTACACTAATTTGAGTTCCATCAAAGAGGTTAAAAGGTGAAAGAAAAAATGGGTTTGTCTTTCATAAAGATTTAAGATGGTGAGACTATTGGAAAGGAGTGGTCTGGGACACATTCACATTTAAATCTAATAAATATATTCCATGGATATCCTAAGGAAACTTGAGGATAAAATTTTACTCATAAGAAACAAATGGTTTGTTGCTTAATTATGATGATGCTTTTCTTGATAAAAGGTTTATCTCTAAAGAATCAGTGGGAGTAAAACATATCTCGAATGGTTCGAGACCTAGAAAATAGTATTTAACCTATGATGGAAGCTGAACAAGTTTTCACAAGGGGTTGTGAAAATCCGTTTAAGATATACAAGTACTTGCACACATGATAAAATACAATCTATTAGAAGAAATATTGGATATTTCAAATAGAAAGTATTGAGGTAAAGTTCATTTAGAATGAAGTATTTACCACCTATCAAAGATGCAATATCAACTCCACATTTAGATTAATGGCTTGGAGTCATAAAATCTAAAAGGCAATTCATGTATAATAATCAAGTTTGGAACTTGATCATTCTAACCTAAGGTGTAAAAACCAAAGGAGATGAATGACTTTTCTTGGAGAAAAACTTACATGGGTAGCAAGAAACTTATTAGAATTTTCATAGTCACATGTTCATATTTGGAATATGAAATTTGACAAAATGATGTCAAAACAAGTGTTCCTCAACGGGAACTCACTTAAGGATGTATTGGATACAACCTAAAGGTTTTGATAGTCAAGAAAATTCTAAAAGGTATGAAAGTTGCGAAGATTTATTGGATGGATTGAAGCAAGCTTTTGGGAGTTGGAATCTCCGTTTTGATAAGTCATAGAGCTTGGCTTGATCAAGAACGAAGATAAATCTTGTATACACAAGAAGATTAGTGGGAGCATAGTGCTATTCCTTATCTAATATGTGGATGACATACTGCTCATTGGAAACGACATTCCTACACTTTAATCTGTAAAGATTTGGTTAAGAAATTGTTTCGCAATGAAGAATATGGATGAAGCCGCATAAGTCATTGGCATTAAGATCTATGGAGATAGATCAAGAAAGCTAAATGGTTTAAATCCAATGTACATACATTGACAAAGTCATAAGAAGATTCCGCAAGAAAAATTCTAAGAGAGGACATTTGTCAGTGTTACATGGAGTTTCTCTAAGAAAGACTCAAATGTCCTAAAGACAAAATATGAGCATGAGAAAATGAATGAGATGCCATTTGCTTCGGCAATTGGATCCATGATGCCATGATAAGTACTAAGCCGGATATATCTAATGCTTGGAGCATGACGAGTAGATATCAATCCGACACCGGTGAGATTCACTGGATAGCTATGAGAGCGAGTCTTAAAGTACTTTAGAAGCACTAAAGATTCGTTTATGATCTATGAAGGTATGGAAGATGATCTCGGATGCATGCTTCCTAACCAACAAAGATGATAATAGATCGCAATCAGGTTTTGTGCATATGTCAAATAGTTGAAATGTAAGTTGGAATGGTTCCAAGCAGAGTACAATCACTAATTCTACGACTAAAACTAAGTATATTGCTGCATTGGATGCTGCGATGGAAACTGTTTGGATTAAGAAGTTCGTTGGAGAACTTGAGATGGTTCCTAGTATTGCTAATCCAATAGACCTTATTAGTAACAACAGTGGTGCTATTGAATCAAGCAAAGGAACCAAGAGCACATCCCAAATCCAAACACATACTTAGGCGTTTTCTTATCGTTCGAGACATCGTTGATAAGGGAGACATAAATATATGCAAAGTACCAAGTAATGATAACGTTGCGGACACGCTAACAAAGGAACTTCCACAAGCTAAACATGATGGTCATGTTGGGTCCATGGGAATTGTATACCTAGACATTGGGCCTAGGGCAAGTGGGATATTGTTGGTGTTGGTGCCCTAGGCACGTTTGTTAAACGTTGTATAAGTTATAATTTTATTCATGATGATAAAGAGATAATAAGATTATTGTTGTTGCTCATGTTTGCTTATAATAATCTTTGTCCCTAGAGCTTGTTAAGCACTAGTATAAAGGCTAAATGATCATGGGATGATCATCTTAGATTTATAGGTACTTATTTGGAACAAGGTACTGGACATAACCACTGTATGAGATTTATGTCATGGTCTATATCATATATAAATCTCATATTAGTTATGTCATTTGAATCCTTAGACATGAAGTTATTATAGTCCTCCACTTGATGAAAATTATGTTTGACATATTCAAACGCTGCCTTAACACGATAGTTATAAAGGGTATGATTGGCATAATCGGACTCACGTAGGGAAGAATAATAAGCTAATTGGATTTGTCCTTCTTCGGAGAGATGTCAAGCTTGGGCCCCTCGAAGGAATGATGTTGGTGAAATGTTTGGCCAAACTCAAATGGATTGATTGGATCAATGTCATTTAGATTATCAACATATTCGGAATCGAGAAAGTATTGAACAAAAGAAGTTGACTTATTGACCATGACTTGTGTTCAAAGACATCGTGGACAAAGGGATTATGACATGTTCTAAAGGAATGCGAACTTGTATCTAGTTATACTATTTGGGTAGGTATGACGGTTTGCTAGAACCTAATCATATCTTATGGTTTCATGTTTGAACCCATTGCCAACTTAGTATAATCCTAGAGGGTCACACATAATAGAACGAATCTTAAATAAGGACTATATCGGAATATTGAGTCGAAGGACTTTGGAGGAATTTGGAAATTAGGGAAATCTGGGAAGGTGTGCGACCAGGGTTTGGGGGGCCGCACAACTTGGCTCAAAAAGTACCAGAACCTTTCAGATAGATGTGCGGCCGCACAGGTTGTTTTGGGCGGCCGCACACCATGTCGGGACTTGTTTCCTGATTTGATTTGGAAAAAAAATTTGGACGGGTTTAGACACAAGTTTCCTATTTAGAATAGGTCTAACTTGTATATAAACAGCAAAATTTGGCCAGAATCAAAGCTAATGCTTTTGTGAAAATCTCAAAGAGTTTGAGAGAGGTTTTATTTTGTTCTAAGACATCCTAGATTGAAGAACAAAATAATACACAAATAAAATTCCATATAGTTCATATTAATTGTGAAACCGTGTTTCATAATTTTGGTCTAGCAACCAAGATCAAGTGTTCTTGATATCCGTTCGTGGTGTGGATACCGCTAGAGGGTGAAACTTATCATCTTCAAAGTTCGTGATTCATACTATGTTCGTGATCAAGGTTTCAAGCCTCCATCGAATTCAAGGTTGCAAAAATCAAAGGCATCAAGGGTTAGTATTCTAGTATTCATCATATTGTATTTGACTTAATCATATGAATGGATCTATGGGCTTTGGGTTTCATTAAATTTTAAATGCTTAATTCCGCTGCGCATGTTACTCCGAAACCCAACAACCATGAATCAAGTCAACGCTTGGTTCTAATTTATATCATTGCAAGAAATGTAAAGACATAAGTAAGTAAATGAACAAAATGAAAATAGAACAAGAGATGAAGAGAAGATGGGGGAAAAGGATGCCTCACCAATATTTGGTTCTAACCTGTCTTCTTCTCTCTTTCACTCAAATGTGTTTGTGATTGTGTTCTACTCTCAGTTCTGCAGAGTTTCTGCTCACAAAATAGTTTCTCCCCCTGGAATGATCACCAAGGGTCTTAATTTATAGGGACTGAAGGCACCCAAACTAGAAGTACGGCTGGGCCCTTCTAGTACCCAAACTATCCGTACGACTCAGCCTGGCGAGTTCCTGTATTTTTCTAAGTTTTAATTCCAGGATAGTCTTAGAGTTTTGGTTTATTCTAGTGAGGTCCTAGCGTATCAGTTTATCCCTGAATGGTGCTAAGAATTCCTCTAAGTTGGTTTAGGTTCAGATTGGGGTACTTATAGAGCCCCTCGGAAACGTCGCTTTAGGAAAGAGAGGTTATTGACCTGAAAAGCATCACAATCTGTCTATGATGGGAGGACGGTTTGACCGATTTGGTCGCATGGTTACTCAAACCTAAAGGTGACCGTTAAGGTCGGGCGAGGAACTTGGCGTCTCAAACCTAAGGGTGACCGTTAAGGTCGGGCGAGGAACTTGACGTCTCAAACCTAAGGGTGACCGTTAAGGTCGGGCGAGGAACTTGGCATCTCAAACCTAAGGCTGTTATGATGGTGGCCCAACCGAAGGGGGATATCTGTCATCCTTTCCTAAAACGTAGGGGGATATATGTCATTCTCTCCTAAAACGTAGGGGAATATATGTCATTCTCTCTTAAAGTGTAGGGGAATATCTGTCATTCTCTCCTAAAATTTGGGGAATATCTGTCATTCTCTCCTAAAATGGACTCGACTCTCATCTAGTCAAAGTCGAGACTTGGTCTTGACTTGCACTCGGTCTTGAATCTCATTTGACTCTCATTCGGTCAGGGGTTGGTTAACTCGACTCCACAGGGAGAGTTTCTTAAAGGAGGGGTTTGACTCTTATTTGGTCAAAGATTCGGTCAACTCGACTCTACGGGGAGGGTTGACTAAAGGATAGTCTTCTGTCGCGCTTGGACTGCCGGGGACAAAGGCTTTAACCTAAAAATGACCACTTTGGGTCAAGGCTTGGGTCAACTCCATTTTTGGGGAGTTTGACAGGAAAACTGGTTTTACGTCCGACTAAGGACTGCCGGGGCATTCGGGTTTGACTCTCATTGGTCACAGTCGGGATTTGGTCAACTTGACTCTACGGGGAGGGTTGACTGAAATATGGACGAGACTCTCATTTGGCCAACGTCGGGATTCTTCTTTTCTAAGGCAACTGGGCTTACGTCAAGGACCGCCTAAGTGTATTTTCACACTAGGCAATTTCCACAAATTTTCTCAATTTCACTGGGCTTATGTCAGGGACAGCCTAATTTTTCTAGGCAAATCTTTTACTCAGAACAATGGGCTTACGTCGCATGGGGACCGCCTAATTTTTCTAGGATTCGAGGCACCAGGGGCCAAAGTGTAAATTTTGGGCAGAGATTTTTCTCGCCCAAACCATCCATATGGTTTGGTCAGACGTCTCCCCTTTTTTTTTCTAAAAATGAAGCAACCTTACGGCTGTTCCTCTTTGTTTCTCATTCTAGGCGAGAGAGAAGAGATAAATCGAGAGGGAAACTTCAAATTTCTTCCCTAAGTTGTTCTAAGATCACTCATGGCGGGATGGGCAGGCGCAGGCTACCCTAGGGGAGCGGACAAAAGGCTCGACATGGTTCGAAATTTTCGGGGCTAAACCGTTGATCTCATTGATCCGGGAGCGGGCTTCTACAAGTCTCCTACCGTGTATTTGTGCCAAGAGGGAGGAGTGAGCATTCTTAAGATTTTCTCTTTTTCAATTTGTGTCAAATTGGTGCATTTTCTAAACCTAGGGTTTACGTTCATGCAAATTGGGATTTTGTGCTTCTTGGTATCCTATTGCGAAATTGACTTAATTTTCATGAAATTGGAGTCACAAGGATCATGGGCATGTGTTTGTTTTCTCAATCGGACATGCTTAGCTGTGCTTTTGAAATTTAAAGTGTGTTGTTCTAAACTTTTGTGCATGAAAGACTTGTACCCCAGGTTTGACTAGCCGTTTTGACATGTTTATGTGCATGCTAGTGTTGCCTAGGATCACTTGTTTATACGTCATGAAAGGTAGGAACACTCGATCCTAAAATGGGGACGGACTTTATTATTTTCAAAATGAAATGACTCTCTTTTAAATGTCTTTGCAATTCAAAAAAAAAAGGGATGGAAAATAATTTTCCTTTTCTTGGAAACGCCCTTCAAATGACTATGCAATTTGGAAGGGGACGGATTTTTTTTAAAAAAAAATTGACCCTCAAATGTCTATGCAATTTGGAAGGAGACGGAAACTTTCTTTTCAAAAATGACCCTCAAATGTCTATGCAATTTGGAAGGGGGCGGAAACTTTCTTTTCAAAAATGACCCTCAAATGTCTATGCAATTTGAAAGGGGATAGAACGCATTTTTTAAAATGACCCCCAAATGTCTATGCAATTTGAAAGGGGGATGAAACACACTTTATTTTCAAAAATGACCCTCAAATATCTATGCAATTTGAAAGGGGATAGAACGCATTTTTCAAAATGACCCCCAAATGTCTATGCAATTTGAAAGGGGATGAAACACATTTTTCAAAGTGGCCCTCAAATGTCTATGCAATTTAAAAGGGGACGGAACACATTTTTCAAAACAAACCCTCAAATGTCTATGCAATTTGAAAGGGTATAGAACACATTTTTCAAAACAAACCCTCAAATGTATATGCAATTTGAAAGTGTATAGAACATATTTTTCAAAACAAACCCTCAAATGTCTATGCAATTTGAAAGGGTATAGAACATATTTTTCAAACATTTTTATCTTATGATTTTCATTCATGATATGTTTTGGTGTCTTGGACCAGGTTATTCATACCTTTGCTGTGTTTACCTGCAGGGCCGGGATGTCAAATCACGGGGATGTCCGAATGCTTACTTCTCCTTGTGGCAGGCTATGCCAGAGTCCGTTGAGGATGAACCCGGTCCGAGGGAGTGGGTGGAGCGCACCGGCTTGATGCCATTTATAGAGAGCTTGGGCACTTTGGTGAACACCAACAAAAGCATGGGGCTTCTCAATGCCTTTTGTGAGTATTGGTGGGACTCGAACCATACCTTCCATCTGAGTTGGGGGGAGGTAACTATGACTCCCGTTGATTTTTCAGCGATTACCGGGCTCTCTTTTGATGGGCATCCGGTTATGTGGAGGTATAAGATCCCTGTTGAGGAGATTGGAGCGCTCATTGGCTTCTCAGGCCCCACTAAGGGTCTGGGCATTTTGGTTCAGAGTGTGGAGAGGGCCATCCGAGCCAACTACTTAGAGTATCTGGCTAGCAGAGTAACCGCTGAGCAGATAGGGTGTTCTTATGTGTGGCTCCTTCTTAGCAACACCATTTTTGCCAACGCCGACACTACATGCATGTTTCCCCTTCTCGACTCACTTATGACGCCTGAGGGTATTAGGAGTATCGCTTGGGGCGAGGCGGGCCTTACCGAGTTGTACATGGAGCTCGACAAATTCAGTCGCCTAGCAAGCAAGTATATGGCTTTCTTTCAGTTCGTCCTTGAGGTATCTCTTTGTACCCTTTCCTCTTTCCTGCCTTTGCTTTACTCTCTGCTTTGGTTCTTATCTCATCCTTGTGTACTAAAAACCTCCTTGTCTTTTCTTTTCAGGCTTGGTACTACGAGGTATTTGGTGGCTATTTGTGGAGGCCATCCTTAGATCGGGACCTTAATTTTCCGGCCATGGTATACTGGGCCAGGGAGGCCCGAGAGCCGAGAGGGTCTAAAGGAAGAACCTCTATTCGGTACGCCAATGTGAAGGCGGTTTTGAGGGGACCCATGCCAGAGGGGTTGAATCTGTACCCATGGTCAAGGTATGAGAGG
The DNA here is from genome assembly GCA_026119855.1 of Campanula takesimana. Lineage (NCBI taxonomy): Eukaryota > Viridiplantae > Streptophyta > Magnoliopsida > Asterales > Campanulaceae > Campanula > Campanula takesimana. The sequence goes on from JAOWBW010000626.1 coordinate 239,144, forward strand.
CCTGAGATCAGTTTTGATTTGAGAGAGGCCCAGAGGGTGACGAGGCAGAGGAGGATGCTGGTAGGGTTCTGAGGCTAGTCCTTCTACCTAGGGGAGAGGGATCTATGGAAGCACAGGTTGTAGCTCGTGCAGAGGACACCGGTGGATCCCCTACGGGCATGTTCCTTTTTGACCATCGGGGCGATCCTTTGCTCATGGGAGCAGATGCAGCCGGTCTGATCACTGACGAGCCGTATGGACGGTTTGTGGCTACTTGGCTCAGGTCACCATAGGTGGTAACCTCTAGGGCAGTCCCACCGGTTTGGACAGACTATTCTTACGTCTGTGTGGATGGAAAGGTTCACAAGGTAGACTTGTCTACTCCAGGGGAGGGGATCCCAGTTGAGGAGATCCTGGTTGAGGTGGTATGTTTTCTCCTTTGTTTTACACGTACACCTTTCATCTCTGCCTATTTCAATGAGCCATTCCTATTTTCATGTGTAGGTTGCGGGGCAAGCACTGCTGAGGCTGCCTATCTTCTTAGGACGGGCCAATAAGTGGTTTACGAAGTTCACGGGTCGCTCTTCCAAAGGGCCTCGGGCAGAATACAGCTTTGTGCCGGGTAGGAACTCTGTGAGTGGCGAGGAGAGACCTCGCAAGAGGGCATCGAGCGTGGACCTGCCTCCCTCCTATGTTTGCAGTCAATCCATGAGTGCTGCTGACATAACATCTTTTTGAGGCTCACTGGGAGGTACGAACACTCATGAGACTGCCTCGGATACTTTTGCCCACAAAACCTTAGAATGGCCCGAGTCATCTTCTGCTAACCATCCGGTCACCTCTTCCCAATTTGCTTGGCGTTCCTTTCAGCCACCCACTGGTGAGAACATGAGCTTGGTAGAGTCCCTTTTCCATTTCGACCCCAGTGCCTATCCATCTTGAGGGCCAGGTATTTCCTATTTGCCTCCGCCCGACTCAGACCCGGATTCCGAGTAGCTGTACCTGTTTAAACAATTTCATGTTTTGTTTTGTTTTGAAAACAATGTGAGTAAAAACTTGTCGTTTTATTTAAAGTTTAAAATGTTCTTTTGTTCATAAGCTCACTTAAATGCATAGCTCGGGCCTCAAGAGGGATTTTTGGTGTTGTGACTTGTGGGTAATCACCGGAAATGTGTTTAGACTCAATTATGTACCGCTGGGACATGTTTTTGACAGATTTTGAGAAAGTGAGAATGAGCTTCTCTTGTGGGCAGTCTGCTGGTATGGGCTACTGATCTGAATTTTTGCAACGGACAAAGTATCCGTACGGTTGGCACAGAGGGTTGACTCTTTTGACCAAAATTTTCTAAGGAACCCTGGGGATTTTAGAAAATTAGGGGTTTTATTGAGGATTATGACTCTGGGTTCTGGCTTAGACTGGACTCACCAAAGCATGACCTTTCCGCTAATCCTTTCAACGTGCTGTTATGGCTTGGTAGCCCCGTTTCAATTGGGAGCCATTTCTTAGACCTTGACCCTTCTTGGGGGGTGATATTTCCTTTAATCACTTTTAAACATGTTATCACGTCTTAGTAGCCCCAATCTTCCTTTGACTGAGAGTTTCTCTGTCAACGTATCTCAGCCTTTCTTTCTTGCTGTCAGGGGATCGACTCTTTGGCGCATCTCGTTAACCAATTCTCACTGGCATACTTTCTTGTATCCCTCGCTTTCCCTCTTTAGGAGTGGTCTAGTTGACTCAAAATATGGACGGGGGTAAATTATACTTGCTCAAAACAAGACGGACATAGGCACTTGCGGGAGTGAGTCCCTTTTGTGAGGAAGGAAGCCTATGGACAGAAATTCAGTATTTGGCTCTTTCCTTAAATGTGGAAAAGAAGAATTGTCTAGACATTTGAAATTTTCTTTGGTTAAGATTGTCAAAATGATTGCTTGAATGGACCACGTTCATTATTAAACCAGGATTACTACAAGCAATTAGCCTTAACATGCGTAAATGTCGTGATCAATTGAGATTATGATTCAATCAATGGAAAGATCAGAGGGGGATGTGTATAAAGGATTGGTCTTTGATGGGACCGTGGGAGAGACTTGGTTATTTTGAGAAGACCAAGGTTTGATGGTTCTTTTTCATGTTATGACCGGACCCGAAGGTTGCCTACGTTCCCCTCAGTTTGAGGAGCTCAGGTCGCCGTAGTTCGGCCTTGTACCGCCTTTTGCCGGGGTTGGCATCTCTTGGGAGAATGTTGCCGCCTTCTGCATGATGGACCTTTTTGAAGCGGGTTCCTTCGGGAGGGATGAGCCTGGGAGGCGGCTTTCTTTGTTTTGGGATGGAATCTCTTTTTCTCCATATTCATTTTCTTTCCCTCTTTTCATTTTTTCATTTCCTTTTCCTCTTTTCATTTTTCATTTTTTTAGGGAAGAGTGGAGCAGTTTTTCTAAGTACCTCCGAGCAACGGCCTTTGGTAAGATTTTCAATGCATCTTGCTTTTGTCTCTTCTTGCTTGTACGTGCGCGATCACGGTTGGCCCTTTGACGGTTGGGTGGCAACATCCCTGCCCCTTTTCATGGCATTGGAACGCCCTTAGCATTCATAAAGAGTTCGCATAAGGAACGTGTATCGGGAATGTGTATTAGGGAGGGCTTACCATTGATGGTTTCTTTCATGCCAATTGATCACAACATTTATTTACATCAAGATTAATTGTTTGCATTGAGCGTTTTTATTTGTGTTAGGTCCATTTGTCCTTAATGAGTCTTCATTGACTAGTATACTTAGAAGTAAATTCATCATTTTAGGGGCTTAGCAATCATTTGGCAATGTTAAGCAAAGTAATTTCAAGAGTTAATGCATTGTTCAAATAATGTCTCAAGTCTAGAGAGAATAGAAGGAAAATGACTGTTTCATTTCATCAAGGACTCGATTTTTACAGACTCGACTTGACTATTCACGAGCGTAGTACAGACTCACTTGGGTGCTAATTTGGTACCCTTCTTCCCAAGACTTTGCCTCGCAGGGCTTAGGGAAAACAAAGACCATGTCCGAAACGGACTTTTGGAATTCTAGGACCTATGAAACTAGACCACTCACACTTTCTTTTTCACTTTCTCCTTCTTCAAACTCAGACCCAACGGTTGCCTTTCTTAGTGATGATCCCCTCATCTATGAGCCCTTGGATGTTGTTCCTCAGAGTTGGGCAAGCATCCGTGGAGTGGCCTAAAGGTTGGTGATATTTGCAATGCTACTTTTGGTCACGGCGCAGTGCGAGCGGTTCGGTCCAAATTACGTGGCGGCTGAGGAGCTCGATCTTCCCAATTTCTAGTAGTTGATCCAGCATCTGGTCCCTAGGCATACCTAACTCGTGAAACCAGCGATAGTAGGCTCCCTTGCCTTGGGGGTAGAACCCCCCCTACGACTGCCGTGGGCCTTCCATGGCAAAGTGTGATGGGTTTAACTTGTTCGTGAGGCCCTTGCCCGCCTCGGGTCAAACCATTGGAGGTAGTTTTCGATGGGGATGACGACCTTTACGAGAATTTCTTGATTTCCTCAATGGACTTCACAATCTCATGAAGGCACTCTCGAGTATGCCTCGAGTTATGCCTTTCCATTTCGTCGGTTAACTCTGCCCGGCTATGCATGAGCTCATATCTGCGATCGCACTTTTCCTCAATGGCCTCTTTGAATTTCTTGCCACCTTTCTCCCACACCTCCTCAACTCTCTCGTGAAGGATTTCCTTGATTTCTTCATGAATCTGTTGGACCATGTTGATCGTCCCATTGTGGCTAGCCTCCGACTTCTGAATTCGGACTCCCATCGTGATGACCATCTTTTCCAAGATCTTCACTCTGGCCTCCAAACGGGACTGGGTGTCCATTCTAATGTCTGATTCTGTTACATGGGTGTTGGCTTCCATGACTTCCTACCAAACGAATGACCACCAAGCCATAAGGGCTCTTCGAAGGGATTCACGAAAAAGTCATACTTTGAATAAGAAAGGGACTCTGACGCAAGAAGGTTTGACCCACGGAAAAACAGTTTTGACTTTTAAGAACGAGTTTAGGGGAAAAGACCCAAGCTATGCATTTTGATGAATTTATCATTCAATATTTTTTTTAGAAAAGACGTTGTCATCATTTTTTTATATTTATTATTGGATGATTTTATCACACAAACAAACGTTAGTGCGCAGTTCAAAAGCAGTGCATACATTTATCGGTTCAAGTTCTCTTAAGACGCATATTTTATTCCTAAATGGTTGGAAAATAATTCTCTTCTTTTTCGCAACTATTCTAAACCCTGGATCAGTGGAGGCCATCACTACGCCTATACACCCCTCGTTTTTCGCCTGTATTGCACACTCCCAAGGACGGACTATCCCGGGCGAGGGTCCTATAGGGCACGCGGTTTCCACCGACCAAAATAACCAAACCTAGGGTCTAGTGCATCACAAAGTTCCAATGCGTGGGCTATTCTTATCATAGTTAAGCCCCGGTTAAGGTTAAGATTGACTTAACGCTTCAACGAAATTCCAGCATGACCTCGTTTTAAATGAGGGATCTCGGACCTTAACCTTAGGCTTTAGGATGATTAGAATGGGTCAAGAATTAAGGCTTAACGACACGGTGTCAACCTATCCTTAATACATGACTTTTGTTATTATGGTTGGAATTAACGCATAAGTCAAGAACCGGGTCAAAGATGACCTTGGTCACACTTGCTTTCACAAGGAGTCGTTACTCGGGCGTTAACTTGGCCATAATTAGCGTTTGGAAACATATTAGGGACGTGATGACATGGGTTAGACCAAAAACCAACCAAGGTCACGATATTTGTTTGTCACAGACAAAGTGTGGTTGACTCGGCTAGGAAGGGGAGGTGGAATGGACCCGTGTGCGTAAGAAGGGCACAAGAGCACCAATCGAGCTGCATCATGGCATCCATCCCGGGTTTTAAGGGTTTTTGAGACGTGCACAAGGTCGAGTGCCCGTTGTGTGAAGTCTTCTATGTTCCTTTTTTTGAGTCACAATAGGAATTTTCGGTTCGTTTTAATATCATGAACAAGAGTATGAACAACCAAGGTACAAGATAAGGACAAGTAATTTGCACAAGTAGTAAACAAGCGTATGGACAAGTAAAGATCTTTGAAAATCAAATTTTGTACATGGGAAAGGTTGTGCACAATCAAAGACTTTGAAAACCAAAAACTTTTTCAAGAGGAGCGAGGCCCTTTGAAAATCAATTTGTACAAAAGATAATGCACAACAAAAGGGTTCGAAAAACCAAACTTTCACAAGAGGGGTTATGCATAATGAGGCCTTGAAAACCCAAAATTTTATGTCCAAAAATTTGTGCATAACCAAGGTTTTTGAAAATCAAGTTTTTGGTTAAGAAAATGAAGGCGAATGTGCACAAGTAGAGGCTGTAAATTGGAACCTAGACAAGCAGAAGCAAGGGGACCATCAGAATGTTTCTGCCCTGCACAAAATTGTTAATTTGAAACATTCTGTGGGCCCAGCCAAACCAGCCGGACGGCTAGAGCAATAGTTCCATTATTTTTTGCAAATTTTCAGCTTCTGATCATCAAGCCCTGGCTTATTGCATTTCCAGAACATTTTCACTCCCATAAATCAAAAGACAAACATAAAACACACACAAAATATGCACAAAGTCAACAAACTGGGATGGGAGTTTGACCCACACAAAAGAGTCCCCAAAGCTTTTAAAAAGAAGTTTGAAAACACCTCCCATCCCCAGCGGAGTCGCCACTGTAAGGATCCCCCCCCCCCCTTCGGGTGAAAAGAGAAATTCCAAACATGGCACTTTATGTTCAAACAAAACGGAGTCGCCACGTTAGTTTAATTTTAAACCCAAACTTAACAAAAAAAGGTTAGAGAAAAAGGATTCGGAGGTCACGTTACGTCTTGGGAAGAACTTATCGCGGTTCACCCAAGACGCCTCGAAAAACCGAGTCTCCCAAAGTTTATTGACCAAAAATGTGCAAGTGTGTGTGTATGTGTGTGTTTTCAAAAATGGGAGAAACTGACCTTTTAACAAAACCAGTTAAAAACTTAACAGGGAGGATTTATTTTGTAAACAGTTTAACATGAAGGGGTAAAATTGAGAAAACCATTCCCCGGACAAACCAGCCGTACGGCTATGGAGGGTTGTCCTGGGAATTTTGACAATTTATTAGGAATCAGTCCAGTTTCAGGCAGAAACAGAGTATTCTACTGAAACTGGACAGAATTGAATCTTTTCAGTTTATTTTCATTGTACAAAACATGGATTAAATCATCCTTATGCCATTGATCACTAATTAAACACCAAAACAAATAGTTTTGGGCATGATCAAGGCAATAATTGGGGGAAAATGAGCAAAGTTGATGAACATGGCATTTAAGCCAAAATCACCATTTGAATAGATGGATGATTCATCCAAGGAAAGACATTGGGATATCAAAAATCAACCTTTGGATGGATTGAGTCTTTACCATCCAAATGGACATTATTATGTTTGAATCAAAGTTGAATGATAAAGATTGAAACTTTACCATCAAACTTGATCATTTCAACACAAATCAACTTAAATGACATAAATAAAAGGGCTCTCTCCATATGTGCAATGGATCACCAAGCCAAATTTAAATACAAGACATAAATGTAAAGACATGAAAGTAAATTGCATAAATGTAAAGACATAAAGTAAATTGCATAAGTGTAAAGACATAAAGTAAATGTTCATTAAATCATAACAAGCCTTGATCATCCTTGGTTTGTAACCCTTGATCATGCATAAAACATGATGGCACCATGAATCAAGTCAAGGCTTGGTTCCAATTTATATCATTGCAAGTAATGTAAAGACATAAGTAAGTAAATGAACAAAATGAAAATAGAACAAGAGATGAAGAGAAGATGGGGGAGAAGGGGCCTCACCAATATTTTGTTCTGACCTATCTTCTTCTCTCTTTCACTCAAATGTGTTTGTGATTGTGTTCTACTCTCAATTCTGCAGAGTTTCAGCTCACAAAACAGTTTCTCCCCCTGGAATGATCACCAATGGTCTTAATTTATAGGGACTGAAGGCACCCAAACCAGCCGTACGGCTGGGCCCTTCTAGTACCCAAACTATCTGTACAACTCAGCCTGGCGAGTTTCTGGATTTTTCTAAGTTTTAATTCCAGTATAGTCCTAGAGTTTTGGTTTATTCTAGTGAGGTCCTAGTATATCAGTTTATCCCTGAATGGTGCTAAGAATTCCTCTAAGGGTTTAGGTTCAGATTGGGGTACTTACAATATAGGACCCACTTCCCATTTTTGGATTTTGACTCTTAAGTTGGGACGCCCTTTTGGGAATTTTTGACTCTTAAGCTGAGACGTAGGGAGTATGATCAATCTTGTGAACTAGAAATTACAAGAGATCCTGGAAGAAAACCTAGAAAACAGAAAATCTAGTTTTTTCATAATTTTGAAACAGAAAACAAAAATCTAAATTGCCTTATCTTGATCTCATAAGATGATATGGAGGCTACTAGATATTGCTAGTATTTTTACTATCAAATAACAGTCGTTAGGGAAACAGGAAACCCTACACAAGAAAGGAGTTAGTCAGCCAACACATAAACTTCGGCGCAACTTACTCGCGCTCGCATGGCCGTGTGCCCAAACCTGACACGGTGTAGACACCCCATTTTGAACGTTCATTCATAATTACACTACTTCTGTGTCCCGCCTTTGATTTAGGTCAAAACTCGTTAAGTTTGACATGTTTCATTAAGTTTCTGACTGACTTCGTTAGTTAGGGGCCGAAATGAACATTAAAACTTCTGCAGAGGGTAAATTGTGATTCAGACACAAGATGCCTCGTACGAGACATCTAATGTCTCGTACGAGACATCCCCCTTGACAGACGGGTTTTAAGCAGTTTCCTTGTTGATCTCAACCTCATTTCTTGGCAAACACTCCACAATCCAGGAAAGAAAGGAAGGACGATCTAAGAGTCCAAAAACAACTCCTTGGGAATTGAGTCTTTGATTCCTATCCAACCTTAACCCCTTGGCTTGATCCCTAAGTCAAGAAAACCTATAAATATAGAGGTTCTTGAACTAAAAACTTCTAATGGTCATTCATCGTCTGGGAACCACTCCAAATCTGATCAAGAAAGCTCTCATAATCAGTCTCTCTCTCATACCCACGAAATTCATCAAGCCATAACACAACTTTTGGATCATCAAGGCCTTTTGTCAAGGCCATTCCTAGGATTCTCGAAGAACGCTTAGGTAATTCCTTTGTTTTCTCTCTTCTCATCTCCTTCTTTGCTTTGAAGTAGTGTGATTCTATCAAAAGGATCATCCTAGAGCCTCTCCAATCTATGGAGATGGTCTCGAAGCACATGGTCCGACATTCCAAGATCTCACGGTCCGTGTTCCGTTAAACATGGTGGACCTTCTAGCACGGTCGTGAAGCTGCCTTGACACGATCTTGTCACTACTGCTTCAACTATTTTGACTTATCTCTCAAAGTCATATTCCTAACAATTTCCACCTTGACTTTGAATCCCCCTGATCAATAACTCGAATTTACGAAACACTGACACAACTCCACCTTGGGTCGCATCCTTCGTACCAAAACAACTTCTCAACCTTTGCCTCAGATCTATCTTTTTATCAAAAACACTAGAGTTGTCCTCTAGTTTGTGTGCATCAGACTTGCTCCAGCAAGTAAACAGACTTGTCTTCCACATACCAAGAATCAGGAGAACAGCCTTGTCCTCATGACAACCATAGGTATCCCACTGGACACCCAAATGTACACCTACGAGCACTCAAAATTGCTCCAACGAGCAACTAATAAATTTTCAGATGTGGCCCATCCAAATGACATTGAATCTTGTCAACCAAACCAGAAAAGTGACACTATTATTAGAACGCCCAGCAGTGACCAACGACTTCTCTTTGGTCTCATCTTCACTTCTTAGATTCAGAACTGGTGTGTCGACCTTCTAAATGTTGCTTACCCGTTAACTCCCACCTAGAGAAACTCACAGCTACACATGTTTTCAGACACCTTCACCCAAACCAAAAAACGTACACCCTTGATGGATATACAATGAACCTCATTTATCACGACTCAAAATCACATCTTAACCCTTGTAGACATTTAGAACTCCACATTCACCCTTAAACTATGCCCCTTCTTGACCAGCCGACTAAGTGATATCAGATTCCTTGTTACGCGTGAACATGTCCAACCTTGTTCAATGTGCAAAATTTATCACCAGAAGTCTGTACCCTTATGGAGCCCATGCCAACTACTTTGGAGATAGACCCATTGGCCATATAAATATTGCCCCCATCTTTCTGCTCATACTTTGCAAACGACTCTTTGCGCGAACACATGTGATAAGATTCCCTTGAGTCAAGAATTCATGCATCATCTGTAACATCCCGAAATTAAGCTCGTAGATTTGGGACGGATCGAAAAATAAAAATTAAATTTATAAGAAATAGGGAATGGGACGGATTATTAAAGAAATGAGATGAGTTTATACTTTTGGTGGGACCCATAGCTATTGTGCATGTATGGAAAAGTTGACAGCAAGTGTTTGGTTAACAAAATTGTTACTAGGACGTGGCCATTAGAGGAGGTGGCTAGTATTGCATGAGCTGGATCAATATTTGTTTTCCTAGATGACCCTCTTCTAGTAGGTGGCAATAATACTATTCAAGTTTAAATATCTACACCATCATCCATTTATGCATGAGCTGAGTATGCCGAGAGAAGGGACCAAAATAGTTGCTCTTATTTTTAGCATAGATCAAACAGATTATTACGATATGTTTCAACTAATTATTTGGTGATCCGTCTTTGATAGTTTTGAGGTAAGGGAGACTACGCAGTATCAATTCCGTGTCATTTCTTTTATACCCGTCTTATCGTAGTACTCTATTTTATTGATACGTAGTACATTTGTTCGGTCCCATTTGATTATTGATTTGGAATTGAACTTGCTCGGTTAATGGTATGATTATTTGAAAAGCATGATTTATGTGTTATTGTTTCTCAAATATGAGATTTTTTATATGGAACAGTTGCGATGTAGCTAATTATGTGACGGTCGCAGTTGGCTCAGTTATTGGTTATTGTGTTTGTGTTGGGTCCGGCTCCGTTGAGGGCGGCCAACAATTCGGTTAATTTGGTTAAGCCACTGGGCCCGAATATAATTAGTACATCGGACTGTAAAGTATGATTGATCAGTTATTCGGTTTATGAAACGGGTCTTATTGGCATGTCCATATTTATAATTTCATGGACATTGTTATTTGGTGTTTGTGTTCCGTTGGCTTCTGTGATATTGTGTATCCCCTTTCGTACTGAGCCCCCAGCTCACCCCCCTCCAGTTTGACCTTTTGCAGTTGACGGTTGACCGGGGTTCAGGACAGCGAGGATTTGATTCGGAGCAATTTAAAATTACTAGTGAAGCTTTGTATAGTATTTTGGAAATGTAAATTGTGACTTTTTAATATTTTTGGATTTAGAATTTTTCGGGGTGTGACAGTTGGTATCAGAGCGGAGCCCCGGCCTTAAGGCGTGTGAGGTAGCCCGGGGATAAGATCTTGGGAGAATAGCTTTAAATAAATTATGGTTTAATCTAGGCTGAATTCGCGGACGAATTCATTTGAAGGAGGGTAGATTGTAACATCCCGAAATTAAGCACGACGATTTGGGACGGATCGAAAAATAAAAATTAAATTTATAAGAAATAGGGAATGGGACGGATTATTAAAGAAATGAGATGAGTTTATACTTTTGGTGGGACCCATAGCTATTGTGCATGTATGGAAAAGTTGACAGCAAGTGTTTGGTTAACAAAGATTGTTACTAGGACGTGGCCATTAGAGGAGGTGGCTAGTATTGAATGAGCTGGATCAATATTTGTTTTCCTAGATGACCCTCTTCTACTAGGTGGCAATAATACTATTCAAGTTTAAATATCTACACCATCATCCATTTATGCATGAGCTGAGTATGCCGAGAGAAGGGACCAAAATAGTTGCTCTTATATTTAGCTTAGATCAAACAGATTATTGCGATATGTTTCAACTAATTATTTGGTGATCCGTCTTTGATAGTTTTGAGGCAAGGGAGACTACGCAGTATCCATTCCGTGTCATTTCTTTTATACCCGTCTTATCGTAGTACTCTATTTTATTGATATGTAGTTCATTTGTTCGGTCCCATTTGATTATCGATTTGGAATTGAACTTGCTCGGTTAATGGTATGATTATTTGAAAAGCATGATTTATGTGTTATTGGTTCTCAAATATGATATTTTTTATATGGAACAGTTGCGATGTAGCTAATTATGTGACGGTCGCAGTTGGCTCGGTTATTGGTTATTGTGTTTGTGTTGGGTCCGGCTTCGTTGAGGGCGGCCAACAATTCGGTTAATTTGGTTAAGCCACTGGGCCCGAATATAATTAGTACATCGGACTGTAAAGTATGATTGATCAGTTATTCGGTTTATGAAACGGGTCTTATTGCCATGTCCATATTTACAATTTCATGGACATTGTTATTTGGTGTTTGTGTTCCGTTGGCTTCTGTGATATTGTGTATCCCCTTTCTTACTGAGCTCCCAGCTCACCCCCCTCCAGTTTGACATTTTGCAGTTGACGGTTGACCGGGGTTCTGGACAGCGAGGATTTGATTCGGAGCATTTTAAAATTACTAGTGAAGATTTGTATAGTATTTATTTTAGAGATGTAATTTATGGAAATAGAATTTTTCGGGGCGTTACAGTTGGTATCAGAGCGGAGCCCCGGCCTTAAGGCGTGTGAGCTAGCCCGGGGATAAGATCTTGGGAGAATAGCTTTAAATAAATTATGGTTTAATCTAGGCTGAATTCGCGGACGAATTCATTTGAAGGAGGGTAGATTGTAACATCCCGAAATTAAGCTCGACGATTTGGGACGGATCGAAAAATAAAAACTAAATTTATAAGAAATAGGGAATGGGACGGATTATTAAAGAAATGAGATGAGTTTATACTTTTGGTGGGACCCATAGCTATTGTGCATGTATGGAAAAGTTGACAGCAAGTGTTTGGTTAACAAAAATTGTTACTAGGACGTGGCCATTAGAGGAGGTGGCTAGTATTGCATGAGCTGGATCAATATTTGTTTTCCTAGATGACCCTCTTCTACTAGGTAGCAATAATACTATTCAAGTTTAAATATCTACACCATCATCCCTTTATGCATGAGCTGAGTATGCCGAGAGAAGGGACCAAAATAGTTGCTCTTATTTTTAGCTTAGATCAAACAGATTATTACGATATGTTTCAACTAATTATTTGGTGATCCGTCTTTGATAGTTTTGAGGTAAGGGAGACTACGCAGTATCGATTCCGTGTCATTTCTTTTATACCTGTCTTATCGTAGTACTCTATTTGATTGATACGTAGTTCATTTGTTCGGTCCCATTTGATTATTGATTTAGAATTGAACTTGCTCGGTTAATGGTATGATTATTTGAAAAGCATGATTTATGTATTATTGGTTCTCAAATATGTGATTTTTTAAATGGAACAGTTGCGATGTAGCTAATTATGTGACGGTCGCAGTTGGCTAGTTATTGGTTATTGTGTTTGTGTTGGGTCCGGCTCCATTGAGGGCGGTCAACAATTAGGTTAATGTGGTTAAGCCACTGGGCCCGAATATAATTAGTACATCGGACTGTAAAGTATGATTGATCAGTTATTCGGTTTATGAAACGGGTCTTATTGGCATGTCCATATTTATAATTTCATGGACATTGTTATTTGGTGTTTATGTTCCGTTGGCTTCTGTGATATTGTGTATCCCCTTTCTTACTGAGCCCCCAGCTCGACCCTCCAGTTTGACCTTTTGCAGTTGACGGTTGACCGGGGTTCAGGACAGCGAGGATTTGATTCGGAGCAATTTAAAATTACTAGTGAAGCTTTGTATAGTATTTTGAAAATGTAAATTGTGAGTTTTTAATATTTATGGATTTAGAATTTTTTGGGGTGTGACAGTTGGTATCAGAGCGGAGCCCCGGCCTTAAGGCGTGTGAGCTAGCCCGGGGATAAGATCTTGGGAGAATAGCTTTAAATAAATTATGGTTTAATCTAGGCTGAATTCGCGGACGAATTCATTTGAAGGAGGGTAGATTATAACATCACGAAATTAAGCTCAACGATTTGGGACGGATTGAAAAATAAAAATTAAAATTTATAAGAAATAGGGAATGGGGCGGATTATTAAAGAAATGAGATGAGTTTATACTTTTGGTGGGACCCATAGCTATTGTGCATGTATGGAAAAGTTGACAGCAAGTGTTTGGTTAACAAAAATTGTTACTAGGACGTGGCCATTAGAGGAGGTGGCTAGTATTGCATGAGCTGGATAAATATTTGTTTTCCTATATGACCCTCTTCTACTAGATGGCAATAATACTATTCAAGTTTAAATATCTACACCATCATCCATTTATGCATGAGCTGAGTATGCCGAGAGAAGGGACCAAAATAGTTGCTCTTATATTTAGCTTAGATCAAACAGATTATTGCGATATGTTTCAACTAATTATTTGGTGATCCGTCTTTGATAGTTTTAAGGTAAGGGAGACTACGCAGTATCGATTCCGTGTCATTTCTTTTATACCCGTCTTATCGTAGTACTCTATTTTATTGATACGTAGTTCATTTGTTCGGTCCCATTTGATTATTGATTTGGAATTGAACTTGCTCGGTTAATGGTATGTTTATTTGAAAAGCATGATTTATGTGTTATTGTTTCTCAAATATTAGATTTTTTATATGGAACAGTTGCGATGTAGCTAATTATGTGACGGTCGCAGTTGGCTCGGTTATTGGTTATTGTGTTTGTGTTGGGTCCGGCTCCGTTGAGGGCGGCCAACAATTCGGTTAATTTGCATAAGCCACTGGGCCCGAATATAATTAGTACATCGGACTGTAAAGTAAGATTGATCAGTTATTCGGTTTATGAAACGGGTCTTATTGGCATGTCCACATTTATAATTTCATGGACATTGTTATTTGGTGTTTGTGTTCCGTTGGCTTCTGTGATATTGTGTATCCCCTTTCTTACTGAGGTCCCAGCTCACCCCCCTCTAGTTTGACCTTTTGCAGTTGACGGTTGACCGGGGTTCAGGACAGCGAGGATTTGATTCGGAGCATTTTAAAATTACTAGTGAAGCTTTGTATAGTATTTATTTTAGAGATGTAACTTATGACTTTTTCATATTTATGGAAATTAGTATTTTTTCGGGTATTTATGGAAATAGATTTTTTGGGGCGTTACAGTTGGTATCAGAGCGGAGCCCCGGCCTTAAGGCATGTGAGCTAGCCCGGGGATAAGATATTGGGAGAATAGCTTTAAATAAATTATGGTTTAATCTAGGCTGAATTCGTGGACGAATTCATTTGAAAGAGGGTAGATTGTAACATCCCGAAATTAAGCTCGACGATTTGAGACGGATCGAAAAATAAAAATTAAATTTATAAGAAATAGGGAATGGGACGGATTATTAATGAAATGAGATGAGTTTATACTTTTGGTGGGACCCATAGCTATTGTGCATGTATGGAAAAGTTGACAGCAAGTGTTTGGTTAACAAAGATTGTTACTAGGACGTGGCCATTAGAGGAGGTGGCTAGTATTGCATGAGCTGGATCAATATTTGTTTTCCTAGATGACCCTCTTCTACTAGGTGGCAATAATACTATTCAAGTTTAAATATCTACACCATCATCAATTTATGCATGAGCTGAGTATGCCGAGAGAAGGGACCAAAATAGTTGCTCTTATTTTTAGCTTAGATCAAACAGATTATTACGATATGTTTCAACTAATTATTTGGTGATCCGTCTTTGATAGTTTTGAGGTAAGGGAGACTACGCAGTATCGATTCCGTGTCATTTCTTTTATACCCGTCTTATCGTAGTACTCTATTTTATTGATACGTAGTTCATTTGTTCGGTCCCATTTGATTATTGATTTGGAATTGAACTTGCTCGGTTAATGGTATGATTATTTGAAAAGCATGATTTATGTGTTATTGTTTCTCAAATGTTAGATTTTTTATATGGAACAGTTGCGATGTAGCTAATTATGTGACGGTCGCAGTTGGCTCGGTTATTGGTTATTGTGTTTGTGTTGGGTCCGGCTCCGTTGAGGGCGGCCAACAATTCGGTTAATTTGCATAAGCCACTGGGCCCGAATATAATTAGTACATCGGACTGTAAAGTATGATTGATCAGTTATTCGGTTTATGAAACGGGTCTTATTGGCATGTCCACATTTATAATTTCATGGACATTGTTATTTGGTGTTTGTGTTCCGTTGGCTTCTGTGATATTGTGTATCCCCTTTCTTACTGAGCTCCCAGCTCACCCCCCTCTAGTTTGACCTTTTGCAGTTGACGGTTGACCGGGGTTCAGGACAGCGAGGATTTGATTCGGAGCATTTTAAAATTACTAGTGAAGCTTTGTATAGTATTTATTTTAGAGATGTAACTTATGACTTTTTGATATTTATGGAAATTAGTATTTTTTTCGGGTATTTATGGAAATAGAATTTTTTGGGGCGTTACAGTTGGTATCAGAGCGGAGCCCCGGCCTTAAGGCATGTGAGCTAGCCCGGGGATAAGATATTGGGAGAATAGCTTTAAATAAATTATGGTTTAATCTAGGCTGAATTCGTGGACGAATTCATTTGAAGAGGGTAGATTGTAACATCCCGAAATTAAGCTCGACGATTTGAGACGGATCGAAAAATAAAAATTAAATTTATAAGAAATAGGGAATGGGACGGATTATTAATGAAATGAGATGAGTTTATACTTTTGGTGGGACCCATAGCTATTGTGCATGTATGGAAAAGTTGACAGCAAGTGTTTGGTTAACAAAATTGTTACTAGGACGTGGCCATTAGAGGAGGTGGCTAGTATTGCATGAGCTGGATCAATATTTGTTTTCCTAGATGACCCTCTTCTACTAGGTGGCAATAATACTATTCAAGTTTAAATATCTACACCATCATCCATTTATGCATGAGCTGAGTATGCCGAGAGAAGGGACCAAAATAGTTGCTCTTATTTTTAGCTTAGATCAAACAGATTATTACGATATGTTTCAACTAATTATTTGGTGATCCGTCTTTGATAGTTTTGAGGTAAGGGAGACTACGCAGTATCGATTCCGTGTCATTTCTTTTATACCCGTCTTATCGTAGTACTCTATTTTATTGATACGTAGTTCATTTGTTCGGTCCCATTTGATTATTGATTTGGAATTGAACTTGCTCGGTTAATGGTATGATTATTTGAAAAGCATGATTTATGTGTTATTGGTTCTCAAATATGAATTTTTTATATGGAACAGTTGCGATGTAGCTAATTATGTGACGGTCGCAGTTGGCTCGGTTATTGGTTATTATGTTTGTGTTGGGTCCGGCTCCGTTGAGGGCGGCCAACAATTCGGTTAATTTGGTTAAGCCACTGGGCCCGAATATAATTAGTACATCGGACTGTAAAGTATGATTGATCAGTTATTCGGTTTATGAAACGGGTCTTATTGGCATGTCCATATTTATAATTTCATGGACATTGTTATTTGGTGTTTGTGTTCCGTTGGCTTCTGTGATATTGTGTATCCCCTTTCTTACTGAGCCCCCAGCTCACCACCCTCCAGTTTGACCTTTTGCAGTTGACGGTTGACCGGGGTTCAGGACAGCGAGGATTTGATTCAGAGCATTTTAAAATTACTAGTGAAGCTTTGTATAGTACTTTATTTTAGAGATATAACTTGTGACTTTTTGATATTTATGGAAATTAGTATTATTTTTTTTTCGGGTATTTATGGAAATAGAATTTTTCGGGGCGTTACAGTTGGTATCAGGGCGGAGCCCCGGCCTTAGGGCGTGTGAGCTAGCCCGGGGATAAGATCTTGGGAGAATAACTTTAAATAAATTATGGTTTAATCTAGGCTGAATTCGCGGACGAATTCATTTGAAGGAGGGTAGATTGTAACATCCCGAAATTAAGCTCGACGATTTGGGACGGATCGAAAAATAAAAATTAAATTTATAAGAAATAGGGAATGGGACGGATTATTAAAGAATTGAGATGAGTTTATACTTTTGGTGGGACCCATAGCTATTGTGCATGTATGGAAAAGTTGACAGCAAGTGTTTGGTTAACAAAAATTGTTACTAGGACGTGGCCATTATCGGAGGTGGCTAGTATTGAATGAGCTGGATCAATATTTGTTTTCCTAGATGACCCTCTTCTACTAGGTGGCAATAATACTATTCAAGTTTAAATATCTACACCATCATCCATTTATGCATGAGCTGAGTATGCCGAGAGAAGGGACCAAAATAGTTGCTCTTATATTTAGCTTAGATCAAACAGATTATTGCGATATGTTTCAACTAATTATTTGGTGATCCGTCTTTGATAGTTTTGAGGTAAGGGAGACTACGCAGTATCGATTCCGTATCATTTCTTTTATACCCGTCTTATCGTAGTACTCTATTTTATTTATACGTAGTTCATTTGTTCGGTCCCATTTGATTATTGATTTGGAATTGAACTTGCTCGGTTAATGGTATGATTATTTGAAAAGCATGATTTATGTGTTATTGGTTCTCAAATATGAGATTTTTTATATGGAACAGTCGCGATGTAGCTAATTATGTGACGGTCGCAGTTCGCTCGGTTATTGGTTATTGTGTTTGTGTTGGGTCCGGCTCCATTGAGGGCACCCAACAATTCGGTTAATTTGGTTAAGCCACTGGGCCCGAATATAATTAGTACATCGGACTGTAAAGTATGATTGATCAGTTATTCGGTTTATGAAACGGGTCTTATTGGCATGTCCATATTTATAATTTCATGGACATTGTTATTTGGTGTTTGTGTTCCGTTGGCTTCTGTGATATTGTTTATCCCCTTTCTTACTGAGCCCCCAGCTCACCACCCTCCAGTTTGACCTTTTGCAGTTGACGGTTGACCGGGGTTCAGACAGCGAGGACTTGATTCGGAGCATTTTAAAATTACTAGTGAAGCTTTGTATAGTATTTATTTTAGAGATGTAACTTGTGACTTTTTGATATTTATGGAAATTAGTATTTTTTTCGGGTATTTATGGAAATAGTATTTTTCGGGGCGTTACAGTTGGTATCAGAGCGGAGCCCCGGCCTTAAGGCGTGTGAGCTAGCCCGGGGATAAGATCTTGGGAGAATAGCTTTAAATAAATTATTGTTTAATCTAGGCTGAATTCGCGGACGAATTCATTTGGAGGGTAGATTGTAACATCCCGAAATTAAGCTCGACGATTTGGGACGGATCGAAAAATAAAAATTAAATTTATAAGAAATAGGGAATAGGACTGATTATTAAAGAAATGAGATGAGTTTGTACTTTTGGTGGGACCCATAGCTATTGTGCATGTATGGAAAAGTTGACAGCAAGTGTTTGGTTAACAAAAATTGTTACTAGGACGTGGCCATTAGATGAGGTGGCTAGTATTGCATGAGCTGGATCAATATTTGTTTTCCTAGATGACCCTCTTCTACTAGGTGGCAATAATACTATTCAAGTTTAAATATCTACACCATCATCAATTTATGCATGAGCTGAGTATGCCGAGAGAAGGGACCAAAATAGTTGCTCTTATTTTTAGCTTAGATCAAACAGATTATTACGATATGTTTCAACTAATTATTAGGTGATCCGTCTTTGATAGTTTTGAGGTAAGGGAGACTACGCAGTATCGATTCCGTGTCATTTCTTTTATACCCGTCTTATCGTAGTACTCTATTTTATTGATACTTAGTTCATTTGTTCGGTCCCATTTGATTATTGATTTGGAATTGAACTTGCTCGGTTAATGGTATGATTATTTGAAAAGCATGATTTATGTGTTATTGGTTCTCAAATATGAGATTTTTATATGGAACAGTTGCGATGTAGCTAATTATGTGACGGTCACAGTTGGCTTGGTTATTGGTTATTGTGTTTGTGTTGGTCCGGCTCCGTTGAGGGCGGCACAACAATTCGGTTATTTGGTTAAGCCACTGGGCCCGATATATTATTACATAACGGACTGTAAAGTATGATTGATCTGTTATTCGGTTTATGAACGGGTCTTATTGGCATGTCCATATTTATAATTTCATGGACATTGTTATTTGGTGTTTGTGTTCCGTTGGCTTCTGTGATATTGTGTATTCCCTTTCTTACTGAGCCCCCAGCTCACCCCCCTCCAGTTTGACCTTTTGCAGTTGACGGTTGACCGGGGTTCAGGACAGCGAGGACTTGATTCGGAGCATTTTAAAATTACTAGTGAAGCTTTGTATAGTATTTTGGAAATGTAAATTGTGACTTTTTAATATTTATGGATTTAGAATTTTTTGGGGTGTGACATCATCCTTGTCTGTATCTTCTTCAAACACTAGGGCATAAACCTCGTGCACATTGTCACTGTCTGTCACTGCTGCAGTTGAATAAGATTTTCTAGACTACTCGCCTTTCTTCTTGAGATAGTCAGATTTCTAGTGTGCCTTCTTCTTGCAGTAATTACATATATCTACATGCCTTGGAATCCTCTTAAAAAAAAACCTTTGTTTCTCATACCATGGCCCCAACTGCTCTCTGTAGCCAAACTTGATGACTGAGATTCTTTACTTGTACCACTCGCTTTTCGGCGCAGCTCTCTGGTTTTTTGACCAGTCTTTACCTTTTCCAGAGCAATTATCTCTTGATTTATACATGAATCAACATAGGCAACGACAATGACACCAATAGAATTCGAGCAGCATCTTCGTCTTTGATTTTAGCCTCTATATTACGCAATTCAAGTAATAAAGCGGAAAATTTATCTAGGTCTCCTTAATAGGTGTACCTTCAGTCATTCGGAGAATGAATAAATCTACTTCATATACATATTGTTGGTAAGAGATTTTCAGGAACATACTCTCCAACATCTGCCATAAAGCCCCTGCAGTTTCCTGATCCGCAACATCTGCTAGAATGTCATCACCAAGACGCATGATGGTCTGTGAATGAGCCTTCTCATACAAAACTACCAGACATGTAGTCTTTTTCTATCCCGAATCTTCTGATGTGGGAATGACTTCTGTCTTACCTTTTGAATCCTTCCGATCCTTGATTGCAACAACCACTTTAGCCCACAAGTCTTGTCTTTACAACATGGCTCTCATCTTGATCTGTCATAAACTGAAAACTGTTCTTCCATCGAACTTGTCGATCTTTTGGTCCATCCTGGAATCTATTTTTTCTTGCAGCATCGCAATACCCTGATATTTCTTAACCAATTAGCTTTGATGCTAGTTGGTAGAAATCTGACAGATAAGATGACAGAAAATAATGAACACAATCAAACAAGAAAATAGATTTAACGTGGTTCACCAACAACTTAATGACTATGTCCACGGACAAAGGAAAAACATATATTATTAATATGAGAGATCCAAGCACATAATACATATGATCAATCTTGTGAACCACGAAACACAAGAGATGCCGAACGAACGCCTAGAAAACAGGAAATCTAATTTTTTCTTAATTATGAAACAAGAAACAAAATTCTAATTTGCTTGATCTTGGTCTTGATCTCATAAGATAATATGGAGGCTACTATACTAGCCAATAACTTAGTCATTAGGGATACAGGAAATCCTAAACCAGAAAGGAATCAGTCAGCTAACACGTGAACTTCTCAATCCAGCCCACTCGCGCTCGCACGACCGTGTGCCCAAACCTTGCATGGCCGTGGAACTGGCTTCGAATCAATCAGAACGCTCCAGACCTTCTATCACAGTCTTCAGCTGCCCTGACATAGCCGTGCTTCTGCTGCTTTGACTTTTCTGACTTATCTCTCAAAATCATATTCCTAACATCTACTCCGTTTCATGTGAATTGATACTTATTTCTCTTTTCGTCCATTTCACCTCATTTGAGACTGCCCAAAATGACAAACTTTTTAATATTTTATATTCACCCAACCCCACACATTTAACCCCACTAATTCTCTCTCTTCATTTTCCACCACTCATTTTATCCAACCAACACTACTAATTACCCCATTCATTCTCTCTCTCTTCATTTCCCACCACACATTCACTACTTTCTCTTAATTATTGTGCCCATTTTTTTGTCTCAATTCACATGAAACGGATGGAGTAGATATAAGGGTCAATTTTCATATTTGGGCACGGAAAAAAATATTGATCTAACTTCACATTATTCCTTATTCCTTATGTTCCGCAATGTTTTTTTTTCACTTGCACATGCATTTGTAGTAACGTGTTAAAAAATGGCCGATCTATAAAAATATGCAACGTACTTTGGTTTTGGTTACAATTTATGCAATGTACCACAAATTTGCATCTTAAATCTACGTATTTTTTGTAACACCCCGAATTTTCTTAATGTATCTTGAGCATTTAATGGCATTTAATATCAATAAATAACAATAATAATACTTCAATTTAGGGTTCACAACGGCCCCTTATTTAACCATAAATTCAAAACATAGCGGAAGCGTAACTTAAGCTTGTATTGGTAGGTAACACCCTAACCATCAATGTACTTCATCTTACATCAAATGAATAAACGTACTTAACTACTAAATACTGAATCTTCAATCCACCGTCTTTCTGCGGCGGCTTTCCTTGTCTTGTCCTTCTACTTAATCCTGAAAACAAAATTTATAGAGAAGGGATGAGCGAACGAATGCTCAGTAAGTTCATACGTGGCCTCTCCGGTTACTAAGGAGAGACGACCAGAACGAATACTATGAATAACTTTTTCAAGATAGGTTCAGTTACTTTTGGATTCAAGACTGCAGAACAATACAGTCTTATTACTTTTAGATTTTACTTTCAAAGGATTATGGCACTACAATCCAATGGGATTTCATTCAAGTTTCCGTCAGTTCCTTGGTAACGTACATTATAACCTCAATGCCAAAGGTACAATTCATACACCTAGCTTCTTCAGCCAATAGTATGGGTCGTAACATATATGGTATCCACACAACATATGCTCGGGGTTCTAGAATCATCCTTGTAATCAGACAATTCCTGAGAGAAGGCATGTGATCACTCATGCAATCCCTAGTTTAAGGACGAGTCTTTTCTAACTGGACTGTCCGTCAATGTCTTTTCCAACTGGACATTGGATGCCTTAACGAGTAAGTGGTTAACTCACAAGTTAAAATTGAGAACATACCATGGTACAAGTATGTGATACAAGTTTCAAACTTCGATACTTAGTAGATCGATGGGGACATCACTAAGTATAGATTCTTTCAAGGAACGTTCAATAACGCAGAGTTCATTCAAATACTATCATGCCATACTGATAGCTAACTTTAGAAAGAAATACCGAATTCAATAAACAGGAGTTCAAATACTGTAAGGAACGTAATCCCCTACCTGAATTGCTTTTCCTCGCAATCTTCTCTCTGTGCAAATCTACAAGGCACGGAGTAATTTACTTTACTCTCTTACATTGTTAACTATTTCTACTTAGTTAACTGAGAGATGCGTTTTAACTTCTTTACTTCGTTACTTCTTTCTTTACGTTTAAGTTTCTGACTTTGATTTACTAGTCAGTCCTTTAACTTTGATATAATTGCAATTAAGTCCTCTAACTTTGGGTTAATTACAATTTAGTCCCTCAACTTTGGGTTAATTGCAAATTGGTCCTTCAACTTTGGATTAATTGCAATTTAGTCCTTCAACTTTAGTTCAATTACAATCTAGTCCTTCCACTTTGGATTAATTGCAGGGAGGTCCCTTGACTTTAGTTTAATTGTAACTTGGTCCTTTAACTTTGGATTAATTACAATTCAGTCCTTCAACTTTCCTTTAATTACAGAAAGGTCCTTGGACTTTGGTTTTGTTCATAAGGTCCACTAAGTTTCTCTTTTTAATCACTTAGGCCCTTCTAACTTCAAAGTTTTCCTTTTTCTTTCTTCTAACTTTAATTCTTTTCAGTTTAGTCCTTTCCGTTAGGAAACTAACTGAAATTTCTAATCTTTTCCTTCCTCGTTAACTTTTTAACTTTCAAGGTCTTACAAGTACTTGTTCTATTTCTTCAATTAATTTTCTAACTTGTTAACAATCCTTTTAACGATTGTGTTTTCTTTCTTTCCATTAGAAACTTAACGAAAACACTAACTTTCCGTCCCAATTCTTAACTTTCACAAACCGAATTCAACACCCATAATTTATCACCATTGCCGAGACATGTATGTTCCAAAAATCCATTGATTTAATCAATTTTTCTTGATCTAATTTTCCATTGTACTTTCTATTCATCAATTTATTTATATCTTAACAATAAAAATCATTAAAACAACCAAACAATTTCTAGTTGGACAAGGCCATTCAGCCGAATGCTACTTGTGGGTGGAACTCATATTTTCTTCCCTTTTGTTAAACCCTAATAGCCTCAATTCCATATTGGTCTAATCCCCATGCCTTGAATCATAGTATTCCATTTAAAATCATGGTTATAAGATCAACTTAAGACCAATACTAATATGAAGATCATCATATAGTCAATACCTTAATCATTTAGGATTTTAATAAATAACTTCTCATCCTAAATAACTAGCATGCAATCATAATTCTTTATTTTCTTAAATCATGCCTAGTTTATGTTTTACACATCCAAATCCAATGAAATAAATTTTAGAAGATGGGTTTTAATCTTACCTTGAGAATGATCGGATTGGATTTCAAAAAAAAAAAAAAAAACTGTCGCAGCTCCTCCTCCCTCCTGTTTCTGGCCGGCGGCTGCTATAGGATGGTGGGGGAATTTAGGGTTTTGTTGTTTTTGGTAAAGAGGGAATAAAAACCTAATTTCACTAACCATTGTATTTATACTCTTGGGTAGATTAATTGGGTTGGGTTTACTAATACTATTTTCGGGCCAATCCAATTTCCTTGGGCCCACTTCTTTAATTTACTTTATAACTCTATTATTGTTTAATTAAATTAACAAAACCGAAAATAAAATAAATTAAAAATTTCCGGTTATTACATTCTTACCCCCTTAAAAGAAGTTTGTCCTCAAACTTTGACAATTCTTAATCCGAGAAGATGTCCGGGTACAATTCGCGCATTTCACTTTCTTGTTCCCATGTCGCTTCTCTTTCTGAGTGATTGCTCCATTGCACTTTTACATAGGGAACCGTGCGCTTTCTTACGACCTCGTCTTTCTGTCGACGATCTTGATTGGTCGTTCATCGTACGTCAAATCTGCCCGAACTCTTAACTGCTTGTATTCTATCACATGACTCGGATCATGAACATACTTCCTAGCATGGAGACATGGAATACATTATGTACTCCAGCTAATACCGGCGGTAACGCCAATCGATAAGCCACTTCCCCGATCTTATCAAGAATTTCGAACGGTCCCACATATCGTGGACTTAACTTTCCCTTAATCCCAAAACGCATAACTCCCTTCGTGGGTGATATCTTTAGGAATACTCGATCCCCTGGCTGAAATTCCAGTTCTCGCCTTCTATTGTCTGCGTAAGATTTCTGCCTACTTTGCGCAGTCTGTAGCCACTTTCGAATCTGTTGTACTTTATCCGCCGTGACTTGTACGAGTTCCGGTCCACTTAACTTCCTCTCACCTACTTCATCCCAACACGCCGGTGATCTACACTTCCTTCCATACAACGCTTCATATGGGGCCATCCCAATGCTTGCGTGAAAGCTGTTGTTGTATGCGAATTCTACTAACGGTAAATGTTCGTCCCATGCGTTTGGCCAATCTAACGAAGTAGCCCTCAGCATATCTTCCAACGTCTGGATAGTCCTTTCCGACTGTCCATCTGTCTGTGGGTGAAACGCCGTACTCATGGTCAATTCTGTTCCCAATGCTTCTTGTAGGCTGTTCCAGAATTTCGAAGTGAACCTAGCATCTCGATCAGACACGATTGTGACCGGGATCCCATGTAACCTTACTATTTCGTCGATGTACAACTTGGCCAACTTCTCCAACGAATCAGTCTTCTTGATTGCCAGAAAATGTGCTGACTTAGTCAATCGATCTACTACTAACCCATATAGCATTATACTTCCCTGCCGTCTTTGGCAACCCACTTACGAAATCCATAGCAATATTCTCCCACTTCCATTCGGGAATTGGTAATGATTGCAGTAACCCTGCTGGTTTCTGATGTTCACTCTTAACTTGTTGGCACGTCAGGCATCTATGCACATACTCTGCCACATCATTCTTCATATTATTCCACCAATATGACTCCTTAAGATCCCTATACATTTTAGTACTTCCCGGATGTACAGAGAACTTCGAGCAATGAGCTTCTCTTAGTATCTCTCTCTTGATCTCATCATTGTTTGGCACCCACACTCTCTTTTGGTATCTCAGGATTCCATCTTCGCCCATATGAAGATCTTTTGCTTGCCCTTTTCCGATTAGAGTTCCTCTCTCCTCGTCTAATTCTTGTGCCTCTTTAATTCTGCCCAACAATGCAGGTTGTAACGTCAGTCGAGCCAAATACCCGTTTACTTTTACTATCAAGTTCATCTCCTTGACATCCTTCCATATGCTTACCCCCTTAGAGATCAACGTCGCCAACATTCCGTGATTCTTCCTACTCAAGGCATCTGCCACCTTGTTGGCTTTCCCAGGATGATACAATATTTCACAATCGTAATCCTTGAGAAGTTCTAACCACCTCCGTTGTCTCATATTCAATTCCTTCTGCGTGAAGATGTACTTAAGGCTCTTGTGATCTGTAAAAATCTGGCATTTTACGCCATACAGATAATGTCTCCAATTTTCAAGGCAAACACTACTGCTGCTAACTCCAGATCATGGGTCGGGTAATTCCTTTCATGCACTTTCAACTGCCTAGATGCATAAGCTATCACCTTCTCATTTTGCATCAGTACACAGCCTAGTCCTTTCAACGACGCATCACTGTAGATAACAAAACCTTCCATCCATGTCGGTAGTGTCAATACTGGTGCAGATACCAGTCTATTCTTTAATTCTTGAAAACATCGTTCACATTCTTCTGACCAAACAAACTTAGCTGCCTTCTGCGTCAGCTTCGTCAATGGTCCAGATAACTTCGAAAATCCCTCTACGAACCTTCTATAGTAACCAGCTAAACCCAAGAAACTTCTTATTTCGGTTACCGTAGTAGGCCTCTCCCAATCCATTATTGCTTCTACCTTCGTCGGGTCCACAGAAATTCCTTCTTTCGACACTACGTGCCCCAAAAATGCTACTTTCTCCAACCAGAATTCACATTTCTTAAATTTCGCATACAATTTCTGTCTCCTCAAAATCTCTAGCACTATCCTCAAATGTTCAGCATGCTCCTCCTTTGTCTTCGAGTACACCAAAATATCATCAATGAATACTATCACACATTTGTCTAGGTACTCTTGAAATATTCTATTCATCAACTCCATGAATGCGGCTGGTGCGTTCGTTAACCCAAATGGCATCACGACAAACTCATAATGCCCATACCTCGTCCTAAACGATGTCTTCGCCACGTCCACATCTTTGACTCTCAGCTGATGGTATCCGGATCTAAGATCAATCTTCGAAAAGTAGCATGCTCCCCTCAATTGATCAAACAAATCATCAATTCTCGGCAACGGGTATTGATTCCTAACCGTCACCTTATTCAATTCTCTATAGTCAATACACAGTCTCATAGATCCATCTTTCTTCTTCACAAATAGTACCGGTGCACCCCATGGTGATACACTCGGTCTAATCAACCCCTTGTCTAACAATTCTTGTAACTGCTCCTTTAGTTCTTTCAACTCTGTTGGAGCCATCCTATACGGTGCTCTCGAAATAGGTGTGGTTTCTGGTACTAAGTCAATGGAAAACTCTACTTCCCTCACTGGTGGTATACCAGGTAAATCCTCAGGAAATACATCTTGAAATTCATTCACGACTTCAAGCGACTCTAACGTTACTCCTTTTTCTTCTGTTTCACCTATGTGTGCAAGAAATCCTACACATCCTTTTCTCAACATTTTACGGGCCTTC
Organism: Campanula takesimana; assembly: GCA_026119855.1. Lineage (NCBI taxonomy): Eukaryota > Viridiplantae > Streptophyta > Magnoliopsida > Asterales > Campanulaceae > Campanula > Campanula takesimana. The sequence continues at coordinate 266,260 of JAOWBW010000626.1, forward strand.
ATCACCGAGATTAAGCTATCCTCTTCCTCGGCCTTGAACCCACAAATCTGTATTCTTTACCTTCCCTTCCTAGGAACGTCATTATTTTCTCTTGACAGTCCACTTTGGCTTGATGCAAAGCCAACCAATCCATTCCCAGGATTATGTCAAATTCTGACATGTCGAGTTCAATGAGGTCGATACTTACGCTCGTGCCTCCTACCCCTAAAGTGCAGTTTCTATAACAGGTAGTAATGGGGATAGCGTCTTTAGTAGGTGTATCTATTACTAAAGGTATCTCTAAATTCTCTGGGTGTAGTTTTAACTTCTTTGCCACAACATTACTAACTACCGAATGAGTAGCGCCAGTATCTACTAACACATAAACATCACGGGAATTTAATTGCATTGTACCTGCTACAAGATCGGCATTAACTCCAGCTGCTTTCGCGGTCATGGTGTACATCCTACCACGGCCTCCACCATTTCCTCCCCCGTTGTCTTTATTTCCCGCAGCCGGTTCATCCTTCTTAGGCTCTGGGCACTTCCACTTCGGGTGTCCCACCTTCTTACAGTTGTAGCACTGCCGTTCCTTATACCAGCAAACTTCTGACTTGTGCGCTCCATCACAAATAGTACACTTATCATAAATGGTGAAACCTTGGCCCTTGCCTTTATTCCACTCACGCTTGTTGTCATTAAAGTTACGACCATTTCCACTATGGCCGTTGTTTGAGTGTTTATTCCCATGACTGCCCTTATCCCGACTGTCATCCACCGCTTTTCTCTTGTTATTGTTGTGGTCCCTACCACCCTTGTTTCCTTCCGACTTTTCAGCCACTGCCTTTGTAACGACCCCAAAAATCAGTTCTATTTATTTTATAATTATTTTATATTTTTGAGAATTTAAAATTATGTGTGCATTTTATTTGTTGCATCATATTAAATGAATTTGCACATCTTACTTGATTATTTGAGTTAGTTAAAGAGTTAGTAGTAACATTTGTTTTGGGAGTTAAGTGTGTTAGTGGAATTTTATGGGCCAAAGTATAAAAATAAGGTTCAAGGGCTTGGTTGTTCAATTTGAAAGAAAGAGGGGCTTAAATAGAAAGTTGGAAATGGTATAAACTCACCTCTTCATCCCTCCCTCCCCTTAGTTTAGCACACCACCATTTCTTTTCCTAATCATTTCCAGAGAAATCTCCATTGTTGAAGAAAGCTTAGGTAAGATTTTGTTTTGTTAATTTTCCCTATTTTAATCTATTACTCCATTTTCAAATCTAATTATATATAAATGTTCAGGGAGTTGAATAGATCATATCTACCGAACAATATATTTTTCTTGACTCATTTCCGAAAAATAGGTAAGTTACTAATCCCCCTTTTAAATGTTAAAATGGTCATAAGTATGCTATATATGCTTTATATGTTATAAAATAATGTTTTGGGTATATTTTTATATACTTGTAATTTTGGGACAGAGGGAGTAGTAAAAACTTGTACATAGCTTGTTAGTATTAGGAAGGGTATAGAAGTTGGTGTTTGTATGGTGCTTGGGCTGAATTTGTAGCCTTTGTAAGGGTTGAAAATGTTGAGGGTTGATAAGGTTAGTGTTTTGGGTTGGTGAGATGAAGGGAGTATTTTGTTTTCAGCCAAAATGGGATTTCTGGGCTGATTACACGACTCGTGTAGGGGTACACGAGTCGTGTAAGGAGAGATTCTGAAGGGGTGTTTTTCTACACGAGTCGTGTACTGTTACACGACTTGTGTAAAAGTTCTTACACGAGTCGTGTAGTGGTACACGAGTCGTGTAAGGGCCCAAAGTCTGAACTTGTGTATTTTTACGTAAAATCTTCCGGAGGTCATAACTTCTTCATCCGGACTCCGTTTTAGTCGTGTAAACTATCGTTGGAAAGCTCTTCTCGAGTACTACACGATGGGTTGGTTATTGAGTGGGGTTTTGATTTTTATAGTACGTAAATCCAGTAGGTGATTAGTACCAAAATGAGTATCCATGGTTCATTATGGTAGAGTTGGTCTTTTGTGATCAAGTTGGATTAATGTGATGGTTTGGATGGTTTGTGTGATGACTTAATGTCAATATGGTGCATACTATTATGAAAACGTGTTTAATTCTCTAATATGAGCTTGTGTGGTTCCCTACTTTGGAATCATACCCGTTTGTTGTTTAAGCAAGTTTTCTTTGCTTCGGTTGTGTCTAAAGTCCAGCTGGTACTTTTGTGTGTGTTGGGCAGTGATAGGGATTATAATGGTCTCCGAGCCAAGTACATTATAAGCGCTCCTATCATTGGTTTCCCATTTTTAACCCCCTTCCTTAGGCCAAAGGTTGGGCACTTTGGGTTATGACTTTGTGTCATTTTCCCCCCCGTTGTGTTGTTGTTGTTGTTTGGTTCCGGAACCCGTTTAAGCTCTTCGATGCTGCTCAGTTGATGCCTCTCAGATGGCTATTGTTTGGTTTGAGAACCTTGGCTCAGTATCCACGTATGAGTGTTTATTTCCGCTTTATGTGTTGCATGATGAGTTGGTCGTTATTTCCAACCGGTATGGGACGGTTGGCGATAGGGAGCCTCTCATGTTATGTGCTATGTGTTATACGCTTATTTGTTAATATTGTTTCTTATGATCATCATATTAGCATGTAATGTAGTTGCATTTTAGTAACTTACTGAGATTTATTCTCACCCCTTATTTGTTTACCGTTTTAGATAAGAAGGAGTCCAGGGAAATAGGTCACAGCACAGGGAGGACGTTGGTAAAGAGATCTTTGGTAAGACTTTTGGGAAGTGATATGTATAAAGGATACATTATGTAAATGTAATACCTTTAGGATAGTGTACCCGTGACTCAGTTATTTGTATCATCTCTTTTAGTAGGTGTTCGTGTTTGTAATTTTATAAGTAGAGTTTATTATAGCCAAGTGGCTAAGTACTCATTTGAGAAAGTTTGTTTTGTGACTTAAAGTCATGTTTTGGTAACGTTTTGGTTGTGTGAACCTTTTTAAGAAAATATATTTCGAAAAATTTTCTTAGAGTTGCTTTACGACGTCTTCCTCGCGTGTCCCGGGCGTGGGGCCAGTAGGACCACGGGTCGGGGCGCGACAGTTGGTATCAGAGCTAGGTTGTAGATGGTCTAGAATGACTAAATGACCTAGGAGGGTAGTTGTGTATAGGGTAAGTAACGTTGAGAGTTTTATGCAGGTATTATTGAAAATGGTTGGCACCGAAGGGAATCAGTCAGGGCCTTCAGGGTCGGGTAACGCTAGAGAAGAGGTTCGAGCACTGTTCCAAGGTATGTTTGAAGCTGTCATGAAAATCATTGACGATATAGAGGAGCATAAAACCAAGATTGAAACCTCAGATGTGACAAAACGAGGAGAACAGGTAAAACTGCAACCCCAGCGTGGAAATAGTAGAGAATATCAAGGAACACCTTCGCAAGCGAGGGCATCTTTTCAAGGTCGCATAATAGAGGAACTCGAAGTAAACGATTATGTGACTACTGTCAAAGGATGGGACATTTAGAAGAAAAATGTTGGAAAAAGCAAGGCAATGTTTGAGTTGTGGTCAGTTGGGTCACTTTCAGAAGAGTTGCTTTAGATTTAAGAATCAGTTATCGGGGAGTGCAGCTGGGTCATCTCGGGCCAAAAGAGGGATGCTTCAGGAAAGGTTAAGGTGCAAGATCGTTTTTCTTCCATCAATCAACAACAGATTTCAGATTCTTCTAATGTGACTGGAGGTATAATTTCTATGTCTAGTTTGAGAGCACACACACTTATAGACCCTGGCTCTTCGCATACTTGTGTGTTTGTGCATTGTGCTTCTTGATTGCATGTGTCTTCTGAGTCTTTACCTTATGTGTTAGATGTGTCTCCTAAGGGGAGTGTTAGACGACCGATAAAGTGTCGTATACTTGTGATGTGCGTATTCATGGGCGTGTTTTATTTGCCGGTTTAGTGATGTTGTCATCACAAGATTTTGATGTTGGTGGTGAAATTTTATATGCTAGTGTGTTTTAGTTAAGCATGGTATATATATGTGTTTAGCTTTCATGCTATTTATGCATTAAGAAATTTGTAAATTGTTGTTGCAAGCTTGTGCCTGGTAGTTAGTTTATGGAGTTAGTAGTGAAAAATTTGCATTTAAATTGAAAGATATCTTTTCCTTGTGAGATTTTAAGTTTATTTCCCTTGAGTGGTACTTGTTCTTGAGGAGAACCTTGGGTGATCTTGAGTGGTTGGGTGCTATGTTTGAGCAACATCAGAGATCAGTAATTGTTTAGTGATTGATTTGAAGTGATTATCATTTGTTGAGAATTTTAGTTGAGTATATTTCAAAGATGGCTTTTATATCGGGTATGGACATCATGAATGGTAGTTATATAGTTTGAATTCTCACCTGCTTCAGTGGTATTGTTGGATACGTTGATTGTATAAGTATCCTAGTCTGAGTTCTTTGAGAGCGGTAGCAGTTTGTAAAATCAGGGCAGAATGTCTTCATGTTAGAGGATATATTATTTTGAGGAAAGTTTCAACTCAGGCATAGGGTTGAGGATTTATTGATGGATTTCTAAGGTAGCTACACTGTTAACTACATAGCACAGAAAGATGCACTATCTCGATGGATTGGTAAGAGTGAACGAGTTTAATTGTTGCGAGTGTTAATTGATGAATCGAGAGTTGATGACAACTTCAGTATTGATATTGCTTAATGGATTTAACTAGTACTACAGTTATCTAGAGGATATGATTAGTGTTACTAATTTCTAGTGGATATGTCAAGCTTACCCTTATAGTGGATTTGATAAATTCCTTATTCATAGAGATGCCTTAAAGAGTGATTGAGATGTTCATTGCTTCAGGATGGTACGGTAACAATGTGTGCTTTGAGAAGATTGATTCCTTATCAACAAAATTATCCTACCCATAAATTGAGATTTATTGCGATTATACATCCATTGCATTAGTGAATGACTTTGATGGAGTTAGATTTGAAGTGTTTACCATATTATATCATCGGGAAAGGTATCGTGTTAGAGGATTCATTGACTTATAGTTCATGGGTGATAAAACTAAATGGGGAATGTTAGAGGAATTAACACTTTGGAGTCTTTGTGAGTTGAGACATGGTGTGACTTTGCGATTGTGAAAGCTTTAAATTTCTACTCTATTGAATAATATCAACTATCGAAAATTACTCGTGGAATGAATAATGACAGACAATAAGATTTTGTTCGTGGCTAGTGATGGAATTTTAACTTCTATAGCAGAGTATGTAGTCAACACTTAGTGGAATTAAACATGTATAACGGAGTTCAACTATAGATACTTGAAGGGATACACAAGACCAATTTAATTATGAATCCAAGTAGAAGTAGAGTATTGAGATAAATTCGAGGAGTTACCTTAATTGTTTGATGCAAGGAATTCTAAGTATTCAACTAAGTCCTTGAGTTGTGAATAATCTGGAAGTAAATTATCAGTTGTCAGTTATTTGTTCAGAAGATAGTTCGATTTCATGGGATGTCTTCGAGCATGGTAATAGATATGGGTTCCTTATTTACATCTTGATTTTGGCAAGCATTTCAGAAGACCTGGGGTTCGGAATGAGACTTAGTATGACTTTACCCTCAGTCAGATGGTCAGTTAGAAATAACCATTCAGATTCTTGAGAACTTGTTTAGTTGATTCTAAGAATTCGAGGGATATACCTTTACTTCTCGTGGAATTGTTTAATATGTCAGTTCTTTTGAGATTTTGGAAAGAGCTAGAGGTTGAGTTTATCGTCTTGTGTTACTTCTTCTCTCGACGAGGTTGATAATGAGTTCCATGTGTTGATGCCACGCAATTGTGTTTATGATTCTTCTCCGATATGTCTAAAGTTTTAGAGGATATTGAACTCAGTGTGAAGCTTCGGGATTGGAATGAAAAGAAGTATCCTGGTTGTTTGAGGGTTGAGGTAAGCAATCTTAAAATTCGGGTCGAATTTTCTTTAAGGGGGAGTGATTGTAACGACCCCAAAAATCAGTTCTATTTATTTTATAATTATTTTATTTTTTGAGAATTTAAAATTATGTGTGCATTTTATTTGTTGCATCATATTAAATGAATTTGCACATCTTACTTGATTATTTGAGTTAGTTAAAAGAGTTAGTAGTAACATTTGTTTTGGGAGTTAAGTGTGTTAGTGGAATTTATGGCCAAAGTATAAAAATAAGGTTCAAGGGCTTGGTTGTTCAATTTGAAAGAAAGAGGGGCTTAAATAGAAAGTTGGAAATGGTATAAACTCACCTCTTCATCCCTCCCTCCCCTTAGTTTAGCACACCACCATTTCTTTTCCTAATCATTTCCAGAGAAATCTCCATTGTTGAAGAAAGCTTAGGTAAGATTTTGTTTTGTTATTTTCCCTATTTTAATCTATTACTCCATTTCAAATCTAATTATATATAAATGTTCAGGGAGTTGAATAGATCATATCTACCGAACAATATATTTTTCTTGACTCATTTCCGAAAAATAGGTAAGTTACTAATCCCCCTTTTAAATGTTAAAATGGTCATAAGTATGCTATATATCTTTATATGTTATAAAATAAGTTTTTGTGTATATTTTTATATATACTTGTAATATTGGGACAGAGGGAGTAGTAAAACTTGTACATAGCTTGTTAGTATATAGGAAGGGTATAGAAGTTGGTGTTTGTATGGTGCTTGGGCTGAATTTGTAGCCTTTGTAAGGGTTGAAATGTTGAGGGTTGATAAGGTTAGTGTTTTGGGTTGGTGAGATGAAGGGAGTATTTTGTTTTCAGCCAAAATGGGATTTCTGGGCTGATTACACGACTCGTGTAGGGGTACACGAGTCGTGTAAGGAGAGATTCTGAAGGGGTGTTTTTCTACACGAGTCGTGTACTGTTACACGACTTGTGTAAAAGTTCTTACACGAGTCGTGTAGTGGTACACGAGTCGTGTAAGGGCCCAAAGTCTGAACTTGTGTATTTTTACGTAAATCTTCCGGAGGTCATAACTTCTTCATCCGGACTCCGTTTTAGTCGTGTAAACTATCGTTGGAAAGCTCTTCTCGAGTACTACACGATGGGTTGGTTATTGAGTGGGGTTTTGATTTTTATAGTACGTAAATCCAGTAGGTGATTAGTACCAAAATGAGTATCCATGGTTCATTATGGTAGAGTTGGTCTTTTGTGATCAAGTTGGATTAATGTGATGGTTTGGATGGTTTGTGTGATGACTTAATGTCAATATGGTGCATACTATTATGAAAACGTGTTTAATTCTCTAATATGAGCTTGTGTGGTTCCCTACTTTGGAATCATACCCCGTTTGTTGTTTAAGCAAGTTTTCTTTGCTTCGGTTGTGTCTAAAGTCCAGCTGGTACTTTTGTGTGTGTTGGGCAGTGATAGGGATTATAATGGTCTCCGAGCCAAGTACATTATAAGGCTCCTATCATTGGTTTCCCATTTTTAACCCCCTTCCTTAGGCCAAAGGTTGGGCACTTTGGGTTATGACTTTGTGTCATTTTCCCCCCGTTGTTGTTGTTGTTGTTTGGTTCCGGAACCCGTTTAAGCTCTTCGATGCTGCTCAGTTGATGCCTCTCAGATGGCTATTGTTTGGTTTGAGAACCTTGGCTCAGTATCCACGTATGAGTGTTTATTTCCGCTTTATGTGTTGCATGATGAGTTGGTCGTTATTTCCAACCGGTATGGGACGGTTGGCGATAGGGAGCCTCTCATGTTATGTGCTATGTGTTATACGCTTATTTGTTAATATTGTTTCTTTATGATCATCATATTAGCATGTAATGTAGTTGCATTTTAGTAACTTACTGAGATTTATTCTCACCCCTTATTTGTTTACCGTTTTAGATAAGAAGGAGTCCAGGGAATAGGTCACAGCACAGGGAGGACGTTGGTAAAGAGATCTTTGGTAAGACTTTTGGGAAGTGATATGTATAAAGGATACATTATGTAAATGTAATACCTTTAGGATAGTGTACCCGTGACTCAGTTATTTGTATCATCTCTTTTAGTAGGTGTTCGTGTTTGTAAATTTTATAAGTAGAGTTTATTATAGCCAAGTGGCTAAGTACTCATTTGAGAAAGTTTGTTTTGTGACTTAAAGTCATGTTTTGGTAACGTTTTGGTTGTGTGAACCTTTTTAAGAAAATATATTTCGAAAATTTTCTTAGAGTTGCTTTACGACGTCTTCCTCGCGTGTCCCGGGCGTGGGGCCAAGTAGGACCACGGGTCGGGGCGCGACAGCCTTGCCTTTCTCTTCCCGTCGGTTACGGTAGTTATCCGACTCCCGTTCTACTATCTTGGCCCTATCCAACACCGCTGAGTACGTAGGCAGAGCCAACGGTGTGATTCTGTACCGAACTCTATCACTTAATCCCGCTTCAAACTTTCTTGCTTTTTGTTCTTCAGTATCGAAGAATCTTGGTGCAAATTCTAGTAGGTCAGTGAACTTCTCACCATACTCAGCCACAGTCATACTCCCTTGTACTAGGGTCAGGAATTCCGTTATCTTAGCATTCCTCATGCTTACAGGATAATAATTTTCGTTGAAAATAGCCTTAAATCTGGTCCAAGTAAAGGCTGCATCACCACGAGCCACAGCAGCTCGCTTTTCCGCCTTACACCATGTCTGAGCCTTACCTTTCAACATAAAGGTCGCAAATACTACCTTCTGCTCCTCAGTACAGTTCAGAGTCTCGAATATTCTTTCGGTGCTCTTAATCCAGTCCTCGGGTTTCTCCTTGGCAGTGTCCGAGAATGAGTCTGGATTCCTCCTTTGAAATAGCTCCAGCGGATCACGTAATGGAGCTTGTGGTGGTGGTTGAGCAATTCCAGCAACAGTTTGACCTATCCCAGCTACTGTCTGTGATAGTGTCTGCAAAAGGTTTACCAGGGCCGGGTCCAACTGCCCGCCTGCATTACCGGTGTTGTCATTTCCCTCACCGTTCCTATTGTTTCCGCTTCTGGTATTCATCTGCAGATTTACTTTTATTTTAGAACAGGTTCGTGTTCTAGCAACATTCATCACGATACAATACGTGCAGTATTCATGGTATACTTAACTTATTCTTTTACTAACAGGTACTTGTTAGTTTTGATTCATGTTCGTATGTCTTTTGTACTAGACCGTTATTCAGATTTGGTTAGTCTACTTTAACCTTTCTTCTCCGGTTCAGGAGTTTTCATACTTCATAATTTACAACCGTTTTAGTTGGTTGCTTATTACTTCTTTACTTCACTAGTTTTTTATTACTCAACTAGCTTTAACTTATTCCAATGGTCGTCTTACTTCGTACCATGGTTACGGAGATTATTTCAAATCACTCCGATGCTTTCCCTTGTCTTTTCTCGACAAGTTAACTTTTGTCTTCATAACAATAGTAAAATTCAAAATTTTGGGTATTTAAATTAAATAATTAACTTTATTCAACTGAGGTGTGAGATTTAAACATCTCAAATACACCCAAAATTCAACTTTAACATAAGAAAAATTCTAACTGTATTACTCCACTAATAATAAAGTAAAAGAATCTATTCTTATAACTATCTGTCACTAATTGCATCACTTCCCACAGTGTGCATGTTCTGCTGCAAGTTGGTCATATTTTTTCTTGCAATTCTAACTTCTCAGCCCAAATCTGATAGCCTGAAGCCCTAAGCTCTTCCTCATAAGCTTCTTGCTCATCTATCTTCTTTTTCAGTTCATTATTTTGTTCTATTTCATCCACCAGTTGTACACTGATTCGATTCCATTCACGGTTAGCTCTAACCACATGGCTTTCTAGGCTGTTGACCTTCTTCAGCTGTACTGCTAACTTTCCTTCCACATACATTATGTCCTCATCGCGTTCTCTTATGACATTCTGTAGGCTACCGACTCCTCGAGTCTCCTTCCTAAGCTCTCTTTTAGCTGAGCGAAGTTCCTTAGTTAGCTGCTTAATAATCTCCTCTTTAGCTTCTATTTCTTCCCTTAGAGTAGCACTGTACCTTACCGACTTCATGGGTCTCCTCGGCATGATCCTACACACACCAATAGTAACCTTAATTAGTACATAACCCCAAGATTCCATTATAACATATTAATAGAATGCAATTAGACATACAATGAAGAGATTCCTATTTCCCCAAGTATATTCATACTTTATGTACACTCTTAGTATCATTCCTAGAGTTAGACTTTATCACTTGAACTTCCTCAAGTAAGATCTTATTTAAGTCAAGTACTAAGTTCTCCCATTAGTCCTAACTTTCAGTTTTCTCCCATAAGACCTAAAGCCATTGCTCTGATACCAACTGTAACACCCCGAATTTTCTTAATGTATCTTGAGCATTTAATGGCATTTAATATCAATAAATAACAATAATAATACTTCAATTTAGGGTTCACAACGGCCCCTTATTTAACCATAAATTCAAAACAATAGCGGAAGCGTAACTTAAGCTTGTATTGGTAGGTAACACCCTAACCATCAATGTACTTCATCTTACATCAAATGAATAAACGTACTTAAACTACTAAATACTGAATCTTCAATCCACCGTCTTTCTGCGGCTGCTTTCCTTGTCTTGTCCTTCTACTTAAATCCTGAAAACAAAATTTATAGAGAAGGGATGAGCGAACGAATGCTCAGTAAGTTCATACGTGGCCTCTCCGGTTACTAAGGAGAGACGACCAGAACGAATACTATGAATAACTTTTTCAAAGATAGGTTCAGTTACTTTTGGATTCAAGACTGCAGAACAATACAGTCTTATTACTTTTAAGATTTTACTTTCAAAGGATTATGGCACTACAATCCAATGGGATTCATTCAAGTTTCCGTCAATTCCTTGGTAACGTACATTATAACCTCAATGCCAAAGGTACAATTCATACACCTAGCTTCTTCAGCCAATAGTGTGGGTCGTAACATATATGGTATCCACACACATATGCTCGGGGTCTAGAATCATCCTTGTAATCAGACAATTCCTGAGAGAAGGCATGTGATCACTCATGAAATCCCTAGTTTAAGGACGAGTCTTTTCTAACTGGACTGTCCGTCAATGTCTTTTCTAACTGGACATTGGATGCCTTAACGAGTAAGTGGTTAACTCACAAGTTAAAATTGAGAACATACCATGGTACAAGTATGTGATACAAGTTTCAAACTTCGATACTTAGTAGATCGATGGGGACATCACTAAGTATAGATTCTTTCAAGGAACGTTCAATAACGCAGAGTTCATTCAAATACTATCATGCCATACTGATAACTAACTTTAGAAAGAAATACCGAATTCCAATAAACAGGAGTTCAAATACTGTAAGGAACATAATCCCTTACCTGAATTGCTTTTCCTCGCAATCTTCTCTCTGTGCAAATCTACAAGGCACGGAGTAATTTACTTTAGTACTCTCTACATTGTTAACTATTTCTACTTAGTTAACTGAGAGATGCGTTTTAACTTCTTTACTTCGTTACTTCTTTCTTTACGTTTAAGTTTCTGACTTTGATTTACTAGTCAGTCCTTTAACTTTGATATAATTGCAATTAAGTCCTCTAACTTTGGGTTAATTACAATTTGGTCCCTCAACTTTGGGTTAATTGCAAATTGGTCCTTCAACTTTGGATTAATTGCAATTTAGTCCTTCAACTTTAGTTCAATTACAATCTAGTCCTTCCACTTTGGATTAATTGCAGGGAGGTCCCTTGACTTTAGTTTAATTGTAACTTGGTCCTTTAACTTTAGATTAATTACAATTCAGTCCTTCAACTTTCCTTTAATTACAGAAAGGTCCTTGGACTTTGGTTTTGTTCATAAGGTCCACTAAGTTTCTCTTTTTAATCACTTAGGCCCTTCTAACTTCAAAGTTTTCCTTTTTTTTTCTTCTAACTTTAATTCTTTTCAGTTTAGTCCTTTCCCGTTAGGAAACTAACTGAAATTTCTAATCTTTTCCTTCCTCGTTAACTTTTTAACTTTCAAGGTCTTACAAGTACTTGTTCTATTTCTTCAATTTAATTTTCTAACTTGTTAACAATCCTTTTAACGATTGTGTTTTCTTTCCATTAGAAACTTAACGAAAACACTAACTTTCCGTCCCAATTCTTAACTTTCACAAACCGAATTCAACACCCATAATTTATCACCATTGCCGAGACATGTATGTTCCAAAAATCCATTGATTTAATCAATTTTTCTTGATCTAATTTTCCATTGTACTTTCTATTCATCAATTTATTTATATCTTAACAATAAAAATCATTAAAACAACCAAACAATTTCTAGTTGGACAAGGCCATTCGGCCGAATGCTACTTGTGGGTGGAACTCATATTTTCTTCCCTTTTGTTAAACCCTAATAGCCTCAATTCCATATTGGTCTAATCCCCATGCCTTGAATCATAGTATTCCATTTAAAATCATGGTTATAAGATCAACTTAAGACCAATACTAATATGAAGATCATCATATAGTCAATACCTTAATCATTTAGGATTTTAATAAATAACTTCTCATCCTAAATAACTAGCATGCAATCATAATTCTTTATTTTCTTAAATCATGCCTAGTTTATGTTTTACACATCCAAATCCAATGAAATAAATTTTAGAAGATGGGTTTAATCTTACCTTGAGAATGATCGGATTGGATTTCAAAAAAAAAAAAACTGTCGCAGCTCCTCCTCCCTCCTGCTTCTGGCCGGCGGCTGCTATAGGATGGTGGGGGAATTTAGGGTTTTGTTGTTTTTGGTAAAGAGGGAATAAAAACCTAATTTCACTAACCATTGTATTTATACTCTTGGGTAGATTAATTGGGTTGGGTTTACTAATACTATTTTCGGGCCAATCCAATTTCCTTGGGCCCACTTCTTTAATTTACTTTATAACTCTAATTATTGTTTAATTAAATTAACAAAACCGAAAATAAAATAAATTAAAAATTTCCGGTTATTACACTTTTTCCATTGGTTGCATATTATGCAACACACTAGTGTTTTACCCTAACGACGTTAAAAAATAACAGAAATGTTAACATAAATTTTTTCTCGTTAAATACACTAACGTAGAACATTAACAAAGTTAAAAAGTTCGATTCAACACACCAATTTCTCAACACATTTCAACCTTTTATATCAATATTCCAAACCTTCACCGCCACCAGACACCCCGTCGACGCGCAACCGCCCTTCCTCTGAACTCCGACCGACACCCCGTCGACGCGCAACCACCCTTTCCCTCCTTCGCCACCACAAGCATCGGTAGGTTGTAGCCGTCGACGAGGTTGACGTCATAGAAGTCGAGACCCTGGTCGCCGTTGAGGGTGAATTCGGCGAGGGTAGCAGGGGGTTCCGCGCCGGAACCAGCGCATTGGATTTTACCGGAGCCGCAGTCGGCGGTGAGGCAAGAAAATTTGCCGGTGGAGTCTAGGGAGCAGTGAGTCCGACCCCATAATCGACCAGACCAAGAAAAGGGTACGGCGATGGTCCGGGTATCATCCGAAATAACCAAAAATGTTGATTTTAACTGGGTTTCCAAATCAGGGGGTATCATCCGAAAATCACCAAAAATGTTGAAAATCACCATTTGAATTCGGGCCAGTCAAGGTTTGATTCGATTTGGGTTTGAAAATTCTGATTTCTGTTTGATTTTGGCTTCGATTTGGGTTTTCTTTTGTTGGAATTTTTGGGTTTACTTGTTGATGATGTCGGTGGGGGTGGTGGTGGTGGTAGTGTGGTTCAAAACCCGTTAATATTTAATGGAGTTAGTTTTGGATTGACCACAAAAGCATTATGTTAATAAAATTTAACATCATTTAACGGGGTTGCAAAAATTGTAATCGAATATGAAAGTACGTAGGATTATGTTGTCAAACTAAAGTACGTTATCCTTTTTTGTAACTAAAGGCTTGGTACATGGCATAAAGTTGTAATTTTTCCGTTAAAAAATACTCCCTCCGTCTCGAAATGATCTTCTCATTTGACATTTTTTATTATTCCAAAAAGTTCTTCCCATTTCTACAATTTGGGTTTAAATGTGTATAAACACAATATGGCTAGTGAAGCAAGTGCTCACATCCTTAAAAAGTTTGAATAGTCAAACGTGAAGATCATTTGGGACGGAGGGAGTATTAAAATAAATTGCAATACTTATTTCCGATGGGTGGCGTATAATATTGGATCATTGCGGTACTTTCCATCTTTTCAAATACGATCTACAGCTATGTTCACCACATACCAGTACCACTACTTTTTTGATAAAATATCATACAATATATTACACGTGAAATTTAGTGAATCATTGCTCTCATGTTATCAATTTCTTTCCTAGATTATCAAATATGAAACTCCCATATTTATGTTCAATCCCTCTTTCCTTTGTGGTATTCTCAACTCACGAGAAAAAAAAATCTTCATACCAATATAGATGGTTTACAATTCAAGTGATGAAGATCATCATGCCATTAGAATTTTAGAAGTGAAAAAAGATCGAGTAGCATGTATGCAACAAAAGCTGTCCGATTCCCCCAAGCTTCTAAGCAAATCAGCCGGACACAGCAATTGTTGCATTTTTCGAGTCCCACAAAGCCTTGTCGATATCAATGGCCGTTCTTATCAACCTCACATTGTCTCAATCGGTCCGTACCACCATGGTGAGCCTCACCTCAAGATGATCGAAGAGCACAAGTGGAGATTCCTCGGTTTGCTACTAAACCGAGTTCAAACCATCGGTCTAGGGTTGGAAGACCTCTTGAAGGCGGTCCAACCGCACGAGTCAAAGGCTAGAGAGGCGTACGCCGAAAATATTCAATTCGGGCATGATGATTTCTTGGAGATGTTGGTTTTAGATGGTTGTTTTGTTATTGAATTGTTTCGAAAAATTGGAGGGGTGGTACAAGTTGAGCAAGATGATCCACTTATATCCATGTCATGGGTCTATTCCTTTTTCTTGAGGATTTTATTCGCCTCGAAAATCAAATCCCATTTTTCGTCCTCGAATCCTTGTTTGATCTTACTAAGACGCCGGGCGATGAATCCGGTCCCTCTTTCGGAACACTAGCGTTACAATTCTTTAATAACGCGTTACAAAGGCCGGACGATGTTGTTTCCAAATATAGCAACCATAGAGGAAAGCACTTACTTGACTTTCTCCGGTCAACTTATCTTCCGGTTGACCACGACGCTGAAATGCCGGATACGCCCTATCGCAACCCGCCCAATCGCTTTTGTCGTTACATTCCCAAGATTCCTCATTCTAAGGTGGCAAAGCCCGATATAATCGACCCACCAACGCACGTGATCCAATGCATCTCAAAACTCCGCCGGGCGGGCATTAAACTCCGTCCCGGTGAAGCCGAAAGCTTCCTAATTGTGACATTCAACCACGGCGTAATCTCGATGCCAACTATCACAATCGATGATTTCATGAGCTCGTTCTTAATAAACTGCGTTGCATACGAGCAATGTCATAGTCATTGCTCTAAGCACGTGACAGCTTACGCGACATTACTCGATTGTCTCATCAACACCTCGAAAGACGTGGAGTACTTGTGCGAGCAGAACATAATCGAGAATTATTTTGGGACGGAGTCGGAGATAGCGAGGTTTATCAACAAAATGGGGAAGGATATAACGTTTGATATCGAATCGTGTAGTTTTGCTGGGCTATTTGATGAGGTGAATAAGCAATATCAGAGTGGATTCCATGTACAATGGGCGAGTTTTAAGTACACGTACTTCGAGACGCCGTGGTCGTTTGTTGCATCGTTGGCGGCCTTGGTCTTGCTGATTCTTACGATTATGCAAACGGTCTATACAGTTCTCTCGTACGAACTTCCACCAGGTTAATCAATTTTACTTTATGATATTTATTTTATCCAAGTATACTTGAGTATGTATGTATGTATAAAATAAGAAAGTCGGTCTTACGTCTAAGGACTTTTTTTTTTTTTGATGTATTGTATATTATTGAGGGTTGCCATTTGGTAATCACCAATCTGTACGGGCTGGAACTGGAATGGTGTGTTGCTCTTTGTTTTAATTTTGGGTGAGGATTTGTCGGCCTAGAATGTACTTATTCTGGATTTACATTTCAATGAATTATTTGGAGTTTGGTTGTAACTTGTGAATTCAGATTTTCTTAACTTTTTATTTCTCCTTTTTTTTTTATAATTATTTTTCACCTCAGTAAATAGTGACAATTTTTATTTTATGCCAGGGCTGGTGCTATTTGAGCTAATTCTAATACTTGGTCCATCCTAAAAGGTACTCCCCCGTCCCACCACAAGTGAGACTTCTTTCATTTTTAGGCCGTCTCACTAAAAGTGAAACTACCCAAAATGGAAATGTTTCAACCCCACTCATTATCTCTCTCCATTTTCTACCACTCAATTTATTCAACCAACACTACTATTTATGCCACTCATTCTCTTTCTTCATTTTCCACCACTCAATTTATCCAACTAATACTACTATTTACTCCACTCATTATCTCTCTTCATTTTCTACCACACATTAACGAATTTGTCTTAATTAGTGTGCAAACCCCTCTTGTCCTACTTGTGATGGGACGGATGGAGTATATTGTAATACAGTACTCCCTCCGTCCATCTTTAATCTACAAAAATTACCCTTTTGGTTGTCCCACTTTAATCTGCAAAGACTCAAAATGGAAATGTTTTAATACTTTTAAGGCTCGTTTGTCGCAGCTGATGACTGATGACTTATAGCTGATGGCTGATAGCTTATGGCTGATGGCTGATAACTTATGGCTGATGACTGATTTAGTGATGATGTTTGTTTTAGCTGTTCTGAATGACTACTAGTTATTTTTATTTTTTTTTTATTTTTTTTTTTTTTACCAAAAAAAAAAAACAACTCTAAAAACAACAAATATTAGACTAAAAAGTAACATAAATATTATAAAAAATATGTTTATTTGTTTTACATCTATTATAATAACTAGTAAAATTTTGAAAAGAAATATAGAGTATATTAAATCATAAATATAATTAAACTTATATTTTTTTTCTTAAAGTAATTTGGTAGATTTGCATGAGAATAAAAAAGAGAAAAAGAAAAGGAAAGAAAGAAAGGAAAGAAAGAAAAAAGAATAAAAAGAAGAAGGCAAAAGAGAGAAAACAATAGTATATTTTAATTGACGTGAGATTAGAATGAAAAAAAAATGTTTTACTAACATAGGATAGGATAGCAGGTATTGAACTCGGGACTTAGTTCTCGGTGTTTTCATGAAAGCTTAAGAAAGCTCAAATTTTATGCTTTTTGACTTTTACTTTATCTAATGCAATAAGGTGGTTGTACTTTACTTATTGACTTATTGAGTTTAAGTGAAAACAAACACTCTAATTTTAACTTAATTAACTCCAAAAGCCATAAGTTACTCAAAATAAGCCGAAACAAACGGGCACTTAAAAGAATGAGACGCACTTGTCATACTCACAACAACTATCCACTCACTATTCTCTACCCCACTTTCCCTCTCTTACCCAACTATCTATTCTCACAACACATCATTTTTTCTCTTTCTCCTTAATTAATGTGCCTAACCCAATTTGTGTAAGTTAAAGAGGAGTCCAGATCTCCTGTACCACTTTGTGTGCCCCTCCCTGTGCCATTATAATTTCAACCGTTTGCATGCTTGGATAATATCAACATAATGATAATCTTAATGACTGCAAGCAGTTGGATCACTTGTGGTACAGGGAGGGACACACAAAGTAGTACATGAGATCTAAGAGGGACAAAGTGAGTATGTTAGAAGAATTACACAAAGTAGATAAAGAAAGAGGAATATAGAGTCTTGTGAAAAACACGTTTTTCCTTAAGCAAAGGAAAAACGTGTTTTTCGAAGACACTGGCAATTATACTTCGAAACAAGGGGTGTCATTTTCGTAAATACTGGCAACCATGATAAATGTCAAGTGTTAATATTACAAATAGCCAGTGATTTCATACTGGCGTTTTGTAAACATGAAACTGACATTTTTCTTAAGTGTTAGTGGTAATGTTAAAAATTGCCAGTGAGTACACTGACACTTTTTTACATTGATACTGTCACTTATTAAAAGTGCTAGTGGTAGTGTTAATAATTGTCAGCCATTACACTGGCACTTTTTAACATTGATACTGACACTTATTAAAAACTGCCAGTGTTAGTGTCAATAAGTGACAGTGTACATGTGCTGACACTTTTTTACTCAATCACTGGCACTTCCATTCAGCGCACAACAACTTCCCGTTAATTACAAAAATGTCACCGCGCGCCAAACTTAAAAACACGTTTTACGCACCCTTAACGTAAAACGCGTTTTTACTAGTTTTTCACATAATCTTTCTCCAACAACCATGTATGCAAAGGGAATACGTGCAATTTTCATTACGCATACATTTTTATAGTAGGTTAAAAAGTTCTAACGTTTTTAATGAATAATATGCTTTACCTGTTTTATGTTGTTTATAGAATTATAAAATTGTATTAAATTTATTATATATATTTATATAAAATTAGATTTTATTTTGGAAATAAAATAAGAAAGAAAGTTGACTTTTATTATGACAATGAGGGAGTAATATTTTCTCTTTCTTTAAACGTGATAAAGATAGATATTGGTGAAAATAGTTCT
Source organism: Campanula takesimana (assembly GCA_026119855.1). Taxonomy (NCBI): domain Eukaryota; kingdom Viridiplantae; phylum Streptophyta; class Magnoliopsida; order Asterales; family Campanulaceae; genus Campanula; species Campanula takesimana. The sequence continues at coordinate 284,909 of JAOWBW010000626.1, forward strand.
ATGAGGATTGTAATTATAAAAGCATCATCAAATGTGAAGTTAAAAGAGCTCTAAACGATGGCTGTTATAATATATTATTATGTGGATGTCCGTTGAACCAGAAGTGTACAAGAGAAGTTTTGCAAGATTATCTTTCGCGAAGCTTACTAAGGAAGCTTTGTAATATCTTCAGTGAAGCTTACTATGGAAGCTTGGTAAATATCTTCAGAGAAGCTTACTAAGGAAGTCTTACTAAAGGATAGTGTTTATCCTTATGGAAGCTTATAGAGGAAGCCAATTTTCACCTATAAATAGTAGGCTCTAGTTTTCATTTCAATATACTTCAGAAGTTCTTAACGTCTATCTTTCTCTCTTGTACACTCTCTCTATAATAGTCTTGAAATAAAATATTATCTATTGAGATTATGCTCTTGGTTCTTTAGTTTTATAACACGTTATCAGTACGACTTCGTTCTAGTTCCAGACTGAGCTATAGTCACCAAAGTAGGTACGGTATCGGTAAGATCTACCTAGTCTCTTTTCAAGTTATTTCAAAATTAATCTTATATATGTTTGCAGGATTTTAAAATAATAAGTGAATATAATTCTACGATGTTTAAAATTACATCACAGTTAAAACTATGTGGAGAAAGAATAACTGATAACGATATGCTAAAGAAAACTTTCTCCACATTCCTTCTTTGATTTGCTCCTGCAGTAGCAATATCGAGAAAAAGGTTTTAAATGATATTCTGAATTGATCTCATATGGCTGAGAAAAATAATGAGATCTTATTGAAAAACCACGAAGCCCGCCCCACTGTACACTCCGTTCCCTGAAGTGAACGCGAGTATATATGATAATACTGAGCGAGGCCCAGAACGTGGTCGTGGACGTAATCGCGACCGTGGTCGAGGGAGATTTAATAATCGGTATCATAATAACAATCACCCCAATAATGATGAAAAAATTTCTCGCCACCAGAATTGGAATAAAGAAGGTAATAATGAAATATCATCGACTAGACAAATTAAGCAACAGATAAAAATTGAAAATTTATGTTATCAGTGCAGAATGAAAAGCCATTGAGCCCGTACCTGTCGTACGCCTAAATATCTTGTTAAGTTGTATCAAGCATCAATGCTGAATAAAGGGAAAGATGTTGAAACAAATTTTGTCTATGAAAACAATGATGTGAATCAAGATCCATCTACAAGTACACATCTGGATATATCATATTTTCTCAATCCGGATGTAAATGATTACATACTTAATGGGGGAGAAACCAAACTAACTAAAGTATCTGACTCATTATAATTTACTTACGTGTGTTCTATTATTTCAGTATGTGTGTGTGTTTTAACATATTTAACTTTTCATTATAAGTATATTTGATTGTAAATGATGTTAATATTAGTACAATATGAGGTAGTACAAAGATAATTGATGGCTCCAGAAGAGCTAACATAGTACTACTAAGAGGAACAAAAATAAGTATAAAAATGCATTGTTTTCATTTATGTCTCAAAGAAATTTACTATATGCTTTAAAGATATTCGTGAAAATGGATGTCATATTGAGACAAGTAATGAAGGAGAAATGAAATATTTATGCATTATAAAGACTGAATCAGGTAACAAATATGTGGTAGAAAAGTTACCTGTATTTTCCTCTAAAGTATGCTATACAAAGATTAGCATAATTGATGTATAAATGACAATAAACCAAAAGTTTACTAATATAAATGGTTTTACCAGTAAACCAGAAGTTTACAGATATAAATGGTTCTACTATATGGCATGACCGGTTGGGGCAATCCCGGTTCTAATATGATGCGAAGAATTATGGAAAATTCACATGGGCATCCATTGAAAAACCAGAAGATTTTTCAATCTAATGAATCTCATGTGCTGCTTGCTCTCAAGGCAAATTGATAATTAAGCCATCACCAGCAAAAGTTGGAGTTGAATCTCCAAAGTTTTTAGAGAGAATTCAAGGTAATATATGTGGACCGATTGATCCACCGTGTGGACCATTTAGATATTTTATGGTTTTAGTAGATGCATCTACTAAATGGTCACACATAAGTTTATTATTAACTCGCAACCTGCCGTTTGCGAGAAATTCGATTACGATCACAATTTCCAGATTATGTGATCAAGACAATTAGCCTTGATATTACTGGTGAATTTACATCAGAGGTTTTTAATAAATATTGAATATCTATTGGAATAGATGTTGAACATCCAGTTGCTTATGTTCATTCACATAAAATGGTTTAGCTGAAGCATTTATTAAACGAATTCAGTTAATAGCTAGACCGTTGCTTATGAGAGCAAAGCTACCTGTCGTAGCTTGGGGGCCTGCTATTTTTACATGCAGCAACACTTATACGCATCATGCCATCGAGTTATCATAAGTTCTCCCCATTAGAATTGGCTTATGGTCAGGAGCCAAATATTTCCCATCTAAGAATTTTTGGGTGTGTGCTATATATTCCAATTGCTCCACCACAACGCACCAAGATGGGACCCCAACGAAGATTGTGGATATATGTTAGGTATGATTCTTCTTCTATTATACGATATCTTGAACCATTAACAAGGGATCTATTTGCGGCACATTTTGCCGATTGTCATTTTGATGAAAAAAAAAATATATTCCCAACATTAGGGGGAGAAAGTAATAAACTGGAAAAGGAAATCAAGTGGAATACATTGCAATATTATCTTGATCCTCGTACGAAGCAATATGAACCAGAAGTTCAAAAGATAATCCACTTGGAAGAGATAGCGAATCAATTGCCAGACGCATTTACTGACCTAAAAAGAGTGACAAAGTCACATGTTCCAGCTGTAAATGCTCATATACGGATTGATGTCGCGATTGGACAATTCGCTAATGAATCTAAACCATGCCTGAAGCGTGGAAGGCCTATCGGTTCCCAAAGACAAAAATCCTCGAAAAAGAAAATGAGCAAATTATGAGAAAAGCCCCGTGGAGGTAAATGAATCTCCTGAAGAGATACATGACAAATCTGATAAAATACTTCCAGAAGAAGTTTAGATACATGTAATCATTAAGAATTATGATATCTCGATCAGTTATGTCAGTACAGAAAAAAGATGGAACCGAGAGGAAACAATTGTGGACAATATTTTTTCATATAATATAGCGCTTAATGTTATGGAACATAACGAGGATCACAAACCTAGGTGTATCGACGAGTATCGATGTTGAAATGATTGGCCAAAGAGGAAAGACGCAATTCAAGCAGAATTCAACTCACTTGAGAAGCGTGAGTTTTCCGGACCTGTAGTCCATACACCTGAAGGTGTAAAACTAGTAGAGTACAAGTGCGAAAACAAAATATATAGCACATCTTGTTGCACAAGAATAAAGCACGTCTTGTTGTAACGACCCCGACCCCGCGGGCCCGGAGTACGCGAGCTGGACGTCGACTTAAACAATAAACTCTAAAATAAAGAAGATAAAAATTTCCTTTTATACCAAAAGATGATAACACAAAGTTTTGAAATCCAACTTGAGCAATGAAAAATAAACTAGTGTGAGCTCCATAAGCTTACACCCAAAATAATAGAATATACAAATTCTAATGACGTCAAGTTTGGTACAACTATTCCCAAAAATGTTACACATTTATATAATGTAAACCCACCAATAACAACTTGCCCCAAAAGCTCAACCCTCGCGACGTCCTCCTCGTGATCAACGAGTCTAATCCTTTCCTCCTTGGGGGGGGGGGTTAAGGAAAAACAAAGATAAAAAAAGGGGGTGAGATAAATCTCCATAACTTACTAATGCAACTACATGACATGCTATGATGCAATAAGCAATAAACAATAATAAATATCACTTAGCACATAGCATTTATCAATTAACAGATAGCAGCGGAAATAAACAAGTAAAAAGGATATTATCCAAGGTTTCCCGACTGAAAGAACCAAATAAAGGTCGCTGCGCAGCTTCAATAATCAACAATCAACATCTTCATAGTAGCATTAAAGCTGAAGAGAAACCCCCGGTACCGGAACCAATAACAAGTAACGTGCCACAAAGGGCGGGAGCCATGCCACAAAGTCATGCTCCAAAACGTGTAGCTAGAATACTCACAAAAGGAGCTAGCTCATCCCATCCAAGGCCAATCTGGATGGGGTAAGGAGGACCAATGGGCGATGCTATACTGGACTTGGCTTGAGCCATTATAGCATTATCCATTGCCTGACTCGATATACAAATAACCAGCTGGACTTTCAAATAAAAGCTAAGTAATAAACACTACCTTAAATAAACAACCACTGATTCCAAAGTAGGGAATCCTTATCAAGAAGTCACCAAGAAAGTGAAATGAACTGACAACACATAATTAAAGTGTTCCAATAATCTCAACAATGATAACACAATTCCCATATCACATTTAATCACAAAGGTTCCAGTTGACTCAAGAACACAACCAAAACTACTCACTCATCTCGAAGAGCTCAAGGAGAGCTTTAAAACGATAGCTTATACACCTAAAACGGAGTCCGGATGAGGAAGTTAGGAACTATTGAAGATTGTCTACGAAAGGTACAAGGGGATGAAGCTCAGGACCTGTACAGCGGAGGGGGCGCACGCCCTCAAGGAAAGGGTGCGCGCGCCCTAAGGATCAGAAGGTTTTGGATTTTTGAAACAATGAGGGAGCGCACGCCCCCTCGAATATGGTGCGCGCGCCCTCGATCATCAGAAGGTTTGTTTAACAAGGGGCATAAGGGGTCCCTCTCAAAGGGTGCGCGCGCCCCCTTGCCCGGAGGGGAAAATTCCGGCCAAAATTCTGGGTTTCTTCCATTTTCAACCCAAAATCAACCAAACCCAAATCTTCACCATTTCAAGCCAAACTCAAAACTACACTACCAATATATAACTAAAGTACCCACACCATTTGGAAGCCAAAAGAACTCCTAGAACATCATCTAGAGAACCTCAATCAAGATGATTCAAATACCAAATTTTCACAAAATGAACAAAATGTAAATCACTCCCAAATCCACCCAAGATGCAATAAATAGCATTCATCTCATCAAATAAACATGGAGTAGCATTTCTAGCATAAAATGGGGGAAAAGCAACTTACCCGGATTTCTCAAAGTTGACGGAATTCGAATATTCTTAGCTCCCTACGATCCTATCGACGATCCAAGCACATTTCATAAAATGAGCACTATAAAAGATGAGAGGAAAAGTGAAAATGAAGAGAGAAGGGAGAGAGAAATTTTACCTTTAACTTGGCGAGAGAGAGAGAGAGAGATAAACTGGAATGGGAGTAGGGTGAGGGAGAGGTGAGGGAGAAGAGAGGGAGTAGGAAGATGATTATTTGAACATTTACACTTAGACCCCTCCCCTACTACTACCCTTTACAAATAAACTCCCCACTAACAATTTAAGACTCAACACTTCTACACTAGCACAAATGGCCCAAATAAAATGCTAGGCATAATTTAATTACAACACATAAAATGCACACATAAATTATTAATTAAATAATGATTTAACAATTAATAAGAATAAATAAATAATTAAATATTTATTATTTGAAAATAGAGACGGTTTTTTCGGGTCGTGACATCACTCCCCCTTAAAGAAATTCGACCCGAATTTTAAACGAGACTTACCCGAATTAAAAAGCCATGGATATTTACGCTCTATCTCCTCTCGAAGCTCCCAAGTCGATTCCTTAATATTGTGATTCCTCCAAAGAACTCTAACCAACGGGATGCTTTTGTTCCTCAACTCTTGGACTTTGGTATCTAAAATCCGAACCGGTCGGTCCTCGTAAGTCATGTCGGGCTCTATATCCTCCGGCACCCTCGGTAACACGTGAGATGGTCATGAACATACTTCTGAAGCATAGAAACGTGGAAAACATTATGTAACCGGTCTAAAGATGGCGGTAATGCAAGTCGATACGCAAGAATCCCACCTTTCCCAGAATCTCAAACGGACCTATAAACCTCGAGCCAATTTGCCTTTCTTCCCGAACCTGCGAATACCCCACCTTCGGAGATACTTTCAAGAACACAAAATCACCGGTCTGAAAATTAAGATCTCGCCTTCGGTTATCTGCATAGCTCTTCTGTCGACTCTGGGCTGTTTTCAATCGATCCCGAATAATTTTAACCTTCTCAACTGAATCCTGAAGCAAATCAATACCCACGATCTTCGCTTCACCGACCTCATCCCAACAGATAGGCGATCTACATTTTCTCCCATACAAGGCCTCGTAAGGTGCCATCTCGATACTAGCCTGATAACTGTTGTTGTAAGAGAATTCCACTAACGGTGTCTATCCCAAGAATCGAAAAAGTCTATCGAACAAGCTCGCAACATATCCTCCAAAATCTGAATGGTCCTCTCGGATTGACCGTCGGTCTGAGGGTGAAAAACTGTGCTGAATCGCAAATCTGTACCCAAAGCTTCCTGTAACGTTTTCTAGAATCTAGAAGTAAACCTCGGATCACGATCTGACACAATGCTAACCGGGACCCCATGCAATCTCACAATCTCATCAATGTAAAGGGTCGCAAGCTTTTCCATCGAGTACCTAATGTCAATAGGCAAGAAATGTGCACTCTTGGTCAGTCTATCCATGATTACCCAAACACTGTCATACCTCCTACGGGTACGAGGTAGTCCCGTAACGAAATCCATAGTCATATGCTCCCATTTCCACTCCGGAATCTCTAACGGCTGAAGTAGTCCCGCGGGTCTCTGATGCTCGGCTTTGACCTGCTGACAAGTTAAACATTTCGAAACATACTCGGCTATTTCCCTCTTCATGTTGTTCCACCAAAAGTGTTGTTTCAAATTTTGATACATCTTCGTACTACCCGGATGAATAGTATATCTCGATTTGTGACCCTCTTCTAAAACTTGCCTCTTTATTCCACCAACATCGGGTACGCACAAGCGACCACGGAAAGTCAACACCCCATTTGAACTCATAGAAAAATCCTCGAAGTTCTTTTCCTTCATTTTACCCATTACTTTCACTAACTCGGGGTCTTCTTTTTGAGCTTCTTTTATCCTCTGAATTAGGGTCGGAGATACCCTAATATTCGCAAAAGTATCCCCATGTCTCGATTCACGAGGACACCAATCTCGAACATCCTCAAGCATTTTCCACTCTCGAACCATCATCGAGGCCACATAAGACTTTCTACTAATCGCATCGGCTACCACATTTGCCTTCCCCGGATGATAAGAAATAGTACAATCATAGTCCTTCAAAAGTTCCATCCATCGACGCTGTCGGTTATTCAATTCCTTTTGAGAGAAGAGGTATTTCAAACTCTTGTGATCGGTAAAAATCTCAAACTTCGCTCCGTAAAGGTAATGCTTCCACTTATGCAATGCAAAGACTATCGCAGCCAACTCCATATCATGAGTAGGATAATTCTGTTCACTCGGGCTCAACTTCCTCGAAGCATACGCAATCACTTTCCCATTCTGCATCAAAACACAACCCAAACCCTCTTTCGAAGCATCACTGTAAATTACTAAATCGTCATTTCCATTTGGTAACGCAAGAATAGGAGCCGTAGTTAATCTCTTCTTAATTCATCAAAGCTACTTTGACATTTTTCGCTCCACACAAACGGTACATCCTTCCGGGTCTACTGAGTCATCGGAGTAGCAATCCTCGAAAACCCTTCTATAAACCTTCTGTAATACCCGGCTAAACCCAGAAAACTTCTGATCTCGGTCACTGACTCGGGTCTCTTCAATCCACTATGGCTTTTATCTTTGAAGGATCCACAGAAATCCCATCTTAGAAATAACATGACCCAGAAATGAAACCTTCTCGAGCCAAAATTCGCATTTACTAAACTTCGCAAACAACTGCTCCTTTGCAAGAACTGATAAAACTGTCCTCAAGTGTTGCTCGTGCTCCTCTCCAGATTTAGAGTAGACAAGAATGTCGTCGATGAAGACCACCACGAACGAGTCAAGATAAGGATGGAAAACCCGGTTCATCAATCCATAAACACGGCCGACGCGTTAGCCAACCCAAACGGCATAACCAAGAACTCGTAATGACCATAACGAGTGCGAAAGGCAGTCTTCGGAGTATCCTCCAATCGAATCTTCAACTGATGGTACCCACTCCTCAAATCAAGTTTAGAAAACACTACGGACCCTTGAAGCTGATCAAATAAATCGTCAATGTGAGGTAGAGGATACTTGTTCTTCACTGTAACCTGATTCAACTTTCGGTAATCAATACACAATCTCAAAGAACCATCTTTCTTTCGTACAAACAAAACCGGTGCTCCCCACGGGGAAACACTAGAGCGGATAAACCCTCGATCAAGCAACTCTTGCAACTGAACCTTTAGTTCCTTCAAATCTGCGGGAGCCAACCTATATGGTGCCTTTGAAATCGGAGTCGTACCCGGCAAAAGGTCTATACAAAACTCTATCTCACGATCTGGAGGCATATCATATTCAGAAGAGAAAACATCGGGAAATTCTCTAACTACCCGAACACTCTCCAAACTAGGGGATTCTTTCCTAGTATCAAGCACACTAGCCAAGTACCCCTCACAACCACGATACAACAATCTCCTAGCTTTCACATAAGAAATGATACGAATATTCCTACCCAAAGGCATAGCCTCAAAAACAAATTTAGGCATATTGGAATAGAAAAAGTAACAATTTTCCTACGACAATCAACAGAAGCATGAAACTTGCTCAACCAATCCATACCTAAAATAACATCAAAGTCTTGAATCGGAAGGACTACCAAGTCCGCACACAAGACACGACCACATATAAGCACATCACAAGCACGAAATACTCTATCGGTCACCAACACTCTCCCATAGGAGTTGACACCTCTAACACATAGGGCAAAGACTCAGATGCAGCATTTAGTAAAGAAGCAAATTGCACAGAAATGTAAGAATGAGATGATCCTGGATCTACTAACGTACGCGCGCTCACATTAGATATAGAAACAATACCTCCAATCACTGAGGGATCATCTGCCTGATGCTGATTCATTGCAAACACTTTTCCTTATACCTTAGCCTTTCCCGTAGCATCCCTTTTCTGACCCTGTGGAGCCCCAGCTCCTACCCCAGTCGGTTGTCCTCTGAATCTCGGGCAATCCTTCGCAAAATGCCCCAACTGCCCACAGTTAATACATTTCCCCTGTTTCTTCCAACACTGGTCCTCCGAGTGTCCTCCCCTTTGGCAATAAGAACAGAGTCTCCTATTTTGGTTCCCTTGGTTCCCGGCAGTAGTACCCGGGTTCCTTGGGATCGGTTGCCCTCGGGACTGAGATTGTCCCCTAAAATTACCTCGGTTATCTGAACGGGATTGTGGCTTGCTCTGTCCTCCCTGCTTGCTAGTGTTAGTCACCTCGATCTTCTTCTTATGCTCCCCTATATCTTGCTCAATCAAATAGGCTCGGTCCACCGCATCCTGGAATGTCACAATCCTCTAGGCTATAAGCTGAGTACGGATAGAAGTCTTCAAACCCCGGATGAATCTCATAGCTTTTTGTTCTTCGGTCCTCACAAGATAGTTAGACTACCGGGCTAATTCTGTTAACTTAGCCGAGTACTGAGCTATAGACAACAAACCTTGCTCCAAGTTGAGAAGCTCGATCTCCTTTCGGTTTTGATCTACTACCGGAATGAAATGCTATTTAAACTTCCGCACAAACAATTCCCATGCATACACTGTATGTGTATCATCCCAACTCGCCTTAACTCCTTTCCACCAATGCTCGGCGGCCCCAACCAATTTATAAGCTGCAAACCGGACCCTATCCTCGTCCGTGCACCCAACACATCATAAATTTTCTCCATAGACTCAACCCATAGTTCGGCCTTCTTCACATCGGGCTCACCATCGAACTCCTTTGGTTTTAATTTCAGAAATTGTTCCAACCCGTATCGCGGAGGTGGCACATGCTCCTCTCTTGGCCTTTGGTCATGTATTGCCTTCATGGCCGCCTCAAACATGACTTGGAACATGGCACGGTTCTCTTCCCGAAGATCATTCTGATTCTGAGCCCCACTAGAACCTTCACCCGTTCTTCTTCTAGCCACTGAGAACAATTACCTGCATAAAAACATCAACCGTTACTCACTCCGAACACAACAACTACCCTCCTAGGTCATACTAGTCCACCTAGACTTATACTTAGAGCTAAACCACAGCTCTGATACCATGTTGTGTGACCCCGACCCCGCGGGCCCGGAGTACGCGAGCTGGACGTCGACTTAAACAATAAACTCTAAAATAAAGAAGATAAAATTTCCTTTTATACCAAAAGATGATAACACAAAGTTTTGAAATCCAACTTGAACAATGAAATATAAACTAGTGTGAGCTCTATAAGCTTACACCCAAAATAATAAAATATACAAATTCTAATGACGTCAAGTTTGGTACAACTATTCAAAAAGGTTACACATTTATATAATGTAAACCCACCAATAACAACTTGCCCCAAAAGCTCAACCCTCGCGACGTCCTCCTCGTGATCAACGAGTCTAATCCTTTCCTCCTGGGGGGGGGTTAAGGAAAAACAAAAATAAAAGAAAAGGGGGTGAGATAAATCTCAATAAGTTACTAATGCAACTACATGACATGCTATGATGCAATAAGCAATAAACAATAATAAATATCACTTAGCACATAGCATTTATCAATTAACAGATAGCAGTAGAAATAAACAAGTAACAAAGGATATTAGCCAAGGTTTCCCGACTGAAAGAACCAAATAAAGGTCGCTGCGCAGCTTCAATAATCAACAATCAACATCTTCATAGTAGCATTAAAGCTGAAGAGAAAACCCCCGGTACCGGAACCAATAACAAGTAACGTGCCACAAAGGGCGGGAGCCATGCCACAAATTCATGCTCCAAAACGTGTAGCTAGAATACTCACAAAAGGAGCTACCTCATCCCATCCAAGGTCAATCTGGATGGGGAAAGGAGGACCAATGGGCGATGCTATACTGGACTTGGCTTGAGCCATTATAGCATTATCCATTGCCTGACTCGATACATAAATAACCAGCTGGACTTTCAAATAAAGCAAAGTAATAAACCTAGCTTAAATAAACACCACTGATTCCAAAGTAGGGAATCCTTATCAAGAAGTTGTTGGGTTTCCAAGTAACATGCGCAGCGGAATATAGCAATAATTTTTTTTTTAAGAAACCCAAAGCCATGGATCCGTTCATATGATTAAATCAAATACGACGAGATGAATAGATGAATAACTAACCCTTGATTATGAATTTTTCTCTTTGGTCTTGGTGGAGATCTTGAAGCTTTATCATGAACAAATCACGAACTTTGTAAGATGATAAAATTCACCCTCTAGCGGTATCCACACTTTGAACGAATATCAAAGAAACTTCTTCGATCTTGGTTGCTAGACCAATAATTATGAAACACACTTTCACAATTCAATAAAGAACTATATGGAATTTATTTGTGAATTATTTTGTTCCTCAATCAATGATATCTTAGAACAAATAAAATCTCTCTCAAACTCTTTGAGACTCACAAAAGCACTAGTAAATATGGTTTGGCCGAATTGGTGTCTTTATACACAATTAAGACCTATTCCAAATAGGTAACTTGTGCCAAAAACCTTTCCTAATCAAATTAAGAATTTTCTGTCGGCATACCGGGCGCCCGCTCATTTGACCAGAAGGTCAAGTTCCTTTTCGGCTTGTTCAAGCGCCGCTTTGGTTGACCAGGAGGCCCAGAACTTTTCCAAAATTCCTTTGAGATCCTTCGACCCTAAATTCAATATAGTCCTCTTATTTAAGATTCGTTCTATTGTGTGTGACCCTCTAGGATTATACTAAGCTGGCAATGGGATCAAACATGATCCCATAAGATATGATTAGGTTCTAGCAAACCGTCATACCTACCCAAATAGTATAACTAGATACAAGTTCGCATTCCTTTAGAATATGTCATAATCCCTTTGTCCACGATGTCTTTGAACACAAGTCATGGTCAAACAGTCAACTTGTCATGTTCAATACTTTCTCGATTCCGAATATGTTGATAATTCAAATGCTATTGATCCAATCAATCCATTTGAGTCCGGCCGAACATTTCATCAACATCATTCCTTCGAGGGGCCCAAGCTTGACGTCTCTCCGTGGAGGGACAAATCTATTTAGCTTATTATTCTTCCCAACTGGAATCCGATTATGCCAATCATACCCTTTATAACTACTCGGTTAAAAGTAGCGTTTGAATATGTCAAACATAATGTTCATCAAGTGGAAGACTATAATAACTTCATGTCTAATGATTCAATTGACATAACTAATATGAGATATATGTACGACATAGACCATGACATAAATCTCATACAGCGGGTCATGTCCAGTACCTTGTTCCAAACAAGTACCCATTAATCTAACATGATCATCCCATGATCATTTAGCCTTTATACTAGTGCTCAGCAAGTACTAGGGACGGAGATTATTATAAGTAAACATGAACAACAATAATAATCAAAATATCTCTTTATTGATATGAAATAAATGATAACAATTACAACGTTTATTAAACGCGCCTAGGGCACCACTACCAACAATCTCCCACTTGCCCTTGGCCCAATCTCCCATGTATCTAATACCCACTGGACCTAACATGACCATCATGTTTAGCTTGTGGAAGTCCCTTTGTTAGCGGGTCCGCAACATTGTCATCAGTAGGTACTCTGCATATATTTACGTCTCCCCTATCAACGATCTCTAGAATGATATGAAAACGCCTAAGTATGTGTTGGATTTTGATGTGCTCTTGGTTCCTTTGCTTGAGCAATAGCCCATTATTATCGCAATAAAGGTCTGTTGGATTAGCAATACTAGGAACCACTTCAAGTTCAGTTATGAACTTCTTATCCAAACAGCTTCCTTTGCAGCATCCGATGCAGCAATATACTCAGCTTCCGTTGTAGAATCAGCGGTTGTACTTTGCTTGGAACTCTTCCAGCTTACAGCTCCACCATTTAACATAAACACAAAACCCGATTGCGATCGGCTATCATCTTTGTCGGTTTGGAAGCTTGCATCCGTGTAGCATTTACAACGAGATCATCTTCCATTCCTCCATAGACCAAAAACGAGTCTTTAGTTCTTCTCAAGTACTTAAGAATCGCTTTTACTGCTATCCAGTGATTTTCGCCAGGGTCGGATTGGTATCTACTTGTCATGCTCAAAGCATAAGATACATCCGGCCTAGTACAAATCATGGCATACATGATGGACCCAATTGCCGAAGCATATGGAACATCATTCATTTTCTCACGCTCATCATTTGTCTTAGGACATTGAGTCTTGCTTAGAGAAACTCCATGTAACACGGGCAAGGTGCCTCTCTTAGAATTTTCCATACGGAATCTTCTAATGACCTTGTCAATGTATGTACTTTGGCTTAAACCAAGTAGCCTCCTTGATCTATCTCTATAGATCTTAATGCCAAGTATATATGTGGCTTCACCCATATCTTTCATTGCGAAACACTTTCCTAACCAAGTCTTCACAGACTGAAGTGTAGGAATGTCGTTTCCAATGAGCAATATGTCATCCACATATAAAATAAGGAATAGCACTATGCTCCCACCAATCTTCTTGTATACACAAGGCTCATCTTCGTTCTTGATGAAACCAAACTCTTTGACCGATTCATCAAAAAGGAGATTCCAACTCCTAGAAGCTTGCTTCAATCCATAGATAGATCTCTGCAATTTGCATACCTTAGAATCTTGTTCAAAATCTTCTGGTTGTGTCATATACACATCCTCTTGAAGTTTTCCATTCAGGAAAGCGGTTTTGACGTCCATCTGCCATATCTCATAGTCATGATATGCGGGCAATGGCAAGCAAAATTCTTATAGACTTGATCATTGCTACGGGTGAAAAGGTCTCATCATAGTCAATACCATGAACTTGCCTATAACCCTTCGCTACAAGCCTAGCTTTGTAAGTATGACACCTTCCCATCCATGTCAGTCTTCTTCTTGAAGACCCATTTGCATCATATGGTTTTACACTTTCGGGTGCATCAATCAAATTCCAAACTGATTGTCTTGCATGGATTGCAATTCGGATTCCATGGCTCCAAGCCACTTGTCCGAATCAGGAGAAGACATCGCCTCTTGGTAGGTTGACGGTTCATCATTCTCAATGATTTCTACCTCATTACTATCGTTACGAGAAATACATATCTCTCGGGCTCGGATCGTAACCTACTAGATCTGCGAGTTGCTTGTGTATTTTGAACAGGTTCCACAACTCCTTGTGGTTCTTGTTCTTGTTCCACTATTGGTTCAATGTATTTTCTGGGTCTCGAATTTCTTCAAGATTTATTTACTCCCACTGATTTCTTTGGAGAGAAACTCTTTCTCTAGAAAGACACCAGTTCGGGCAACAAACACTTTGTTGTCCTCACGGTTGTAAAAGTAATATCCTCTAGTTTCCTTAGGATATCCCACGAAAATACATTTATCAAATTGTGTGAAGTTTGTCTGAGACAAGTCTTTTGACAAAAGCTTCGCAACCCCAAATCTTCATGAAAGACAGACAAGGCTTCTTTCCGCTCCACATCTCATATGGAGTCTTTTGAACCGATTTAGTTGGAACACGATTTAGTGTGAAAGCAGCGGTTTCTAGGGCGTAACCCCAAAGGATATTGGAAGATCAACTTGACTCATCATTGATCGAACCATGTCTAACAAAGTCCGATTCCTCCTCTCGGACACACCATTCCATTGTGGTGTTCCGGGTGGAGTCAATTGTGAAACTATTCCACAATCTTTAGATGATCATCAAATTCTTGACTCAAGTATTCTCCACCTCGATTGATCGAAGTGCCTTAATACTTTTGCCAAGTTGTTTTTCTACTTCATTTTGAAATATTCTAAATATCTCAAATGCTTCACTTTATGTTTCATTAGGTAAACATAACAAATCTACTATAATCATCAGTGAAGGTTATGAAGTATTGAAATCCTCCCCTAGCATTGCTACTTAATGGTCCGCATACATCGGAATGTATCAACCCCAATAAGTCGCTTGCCCTTTCCCCAACTTGGTAAAAGGTGTCTTAGTCATTTTTCAAGAAGACACGACTCACAAGTATCATATGACTCGAGGTCACATGAACCTAAAAGTCCGTCCCCATGGAGTTTTGAGATACGCTTCTCATTAATATGACCGAGACGGCAATGCCACAAATAAGTATGATTTACATCATTAGGTTTAGATTTCTTATTTACATGATAGACATTGTCATTATTTTCATTCTTGACATCCAAGATATAAAGGCCATTAAATGAATTAGCAATACCATAAAGCACATCATTTAAATAAATAGAAAAATTTCTTATTCTCAATAAGAAACTTAAAACCTTCATTATCCAAACAAGAAATTGAAATAATATTTCTGCTTAAATCTGGAACATAATAACAAAACCTTCATTATCCAAACAAGAAATTGAAATAATATTTCTGCTTAAATATGGAACATAATAACAATTGTTCAAAACAAGAATTAATCCGGAAGGTAAAGTGACTTCATAAGTCCCTACGGCTAATGCAGCAACTCTTGCTCCATTCCCCACACGTAGATCTACTTCACCTTCTTTAAGCAGTCTCCTATTCTTTAGTCCCTGCACATTTAGACAAATGTGAGAACCACATCCGGTATCCATACCCAAGAATCAGTGGTAGAAAGGAGAATATCTATCATATAGATACCTGAAGTCGACACAGCCTTGCTGCCCTTCTTCTTCTTTTGCTCTTCCAAGAAAGCCTTGCAATTACGTTTCCAATGACCAATTTCTTGACAATGGAAACAGATTGCATCCTTTTGTGAATCGGGTTTTGCCTCAGAAGCCTTGGCAACCTTTGCCTTGCTTATTTTGGGTTTGACAACTTTCTTACCCTTTTCTTTGGCACTAGCCTTCTTCCCATCATGAACCAAAAGCACGGGAGAACTTTTCTCCACAATTTTCATCTCTGCAGTTTTGAGCATCCCATGCAACTCAGAGAGATTCTTATCCATTCCATGCATGTTATAATTCATCACAAACTGATTATAACTTTTAGGCAATGAATTAAGAATGAGATCCGTGGCTAGCTCCAATGGGATTGGATAGCCAAGTTTCTCAAGGTGCTCTACATAACCTTTCATTTTAAGAAAGTGAGGACTCACTTGTTGCCCTTCATTCATTTTACTAGTAGTAAATGCAACAATGGTCTTGTACCTCTCTTGCCTAGCTTGCTCTTGAAACATGGTTCTCAACTCCACGCCTATCTCATAGGCTTCCAAATGTTCCAAACTTTGTTGGAGTTTTGAACACATAGCAGCAAGCATGAGACAACTTACATCTCTAGAATCATTACGATGTTTCTTGTAATTGTCTCTTTCTACCCTAGGGGCAGTAGGCAGTGGTTCAGCAGGGAGAGGCCCATCGAGAATGTACAACTTATCTTCTTGCCTAAGAACAATTCTTGTGCTACGGATCCAATCCATAAAGTTAGTACCATTCTCTTCGAGCTTATCCTTCTCAAGGATCGATCGCAACGACATTGATTGAGTGTTATTAGTCATTATCTACAAATATGCAAAATTTCTAAAATTTAATAAGTACTGGTTTTATTAAAGAGATAAAAAAAATTGTATTTTTCAAACAAAATACTCCCACTAAATTATATAACCTTCATATACATCCAATGTATAATATAATTTAATTGGGCTAAGATCCAACTTTAATTTGACTTTTGAGTCCACGGAGGCGGACCGCTCAAAAACTAAATTAATTAGGTAGACAATCATGTCAATCATATCCCATATGATTCTTAGATCATTTTATGAGATTCTTTGAGAAATCCAATTTCAAAAACATGTTTAATCTCATCTTTTGCCTAGGCCCAAAACTGTTTTGACACCTAATTAAGTCCAACCACTTTAAACGCATAGGAACCATTAAATTTAATGCACCTTGCGGAGGCAAGCCCACATTAAACTAATAAACCTCATCTTGCTCATACATGAATAAAATTAATGCACTTCGCGGAGGCGAACCCACATCAAGATTACACATGTATAAGCAAGTGTTTTAATCATGGCATGGCAAAGAAGGACTTAAAACTTTCTTTGAAGGTTCATCACATATAGCATATAACACATATATGAGCACATAATATAAACATGTCACACATCAAGTTTAGTCACTAAATTAATCTCCATTAATTTAAGCATGATATTTATGTGTCATTAGTTTCTCTATAATTATGAGGATGAGACTATTTCAACTTTGGTTATTATCTCCAAATCAAGACAACAAGAAGTGCGGTCGAACTAAGCCATTAGGCAACCACAATCCCGCACTAATTCAAGAAACCAAGAAAGTAGTCCATGTGGCCGAAACTAAGCAATAGATGGTCTCGATGAACGTAGGCCAATTGCATTCACAATTCCACATGGATCTCCAATCATTGAATCAAGAACTTTGTTTCTCAATTTTAGCAATTATGAACTCTTCATAATTCTAACTTTGTTTTATCTTTGAAACTTTGATTACGATCAATTTTGGGAAACACAATCTCGATGAACGCAGATTAGCCATCCAAAACTTGAATCAATCTAGGAATCACAAGACCAAAACAAATAGGAAAATCAAACCCCAAAATCCACACACAAACCAACTACCCAAAACTCATTCCAGATCAGCAAGTCTGGATTGGTTCTGTTACTGGTTTTGTTGAATTTATCGAAAATTCCATATTCAGATTTTAACAAAAATCAGAACATATTCTGCCGAGCGAGCGCCCGCCTGGTTATGACCAAGCGCGCGCCTGAATGGTCAGAATGGTATAGAATTTTTAAGTTCGAAAATTTTGTCTCAAAATTATTTTTCCCCGATTATTAAAACTTTGATCTGATCAAAAAATCAATAATCGAAATAATTCAGAATCCACCATAATTTTTATTGCGATTGAATCGTGCGATTAAAGTTGCAAAACAATAAACCACATAAAATCACAAAACACATAAGCATCATATATTCCAATATTCATATCATGCAAGGCACATAAACAATTTATATGCACATAACATGATCCAAGTATTGAATTAATCAACATGAACGGGGCTCTGATACCACTGTTGGGTTTCCAAGTAACATGCGCAGCGGAATATAGCAATAAAATATTTTTTTAAGAAACCCAAAGACATGGATCCGTTCATATGATTAAATCAAATACGACAAGATGAATAGATGAATAACTAACCCTTGATGGCTATGAATTTTTCTCTTTGGTCTTGGTGGAGATCTTGAAGCTTTATCACGAACAAATCACGAACTTTGTAAGATGATAAAATTCACCCTCTAGCGGTATCCACACTTTGAACGAATATCAAAGGAACTTCTTCGATCTTGGTTGCTAGACCAATAATTATGAAACACACTTTCACAATTCAATAAAGAACTATATGGAATTTATTTGTGAATTATTTTGTTCCTCAATCAATGATATCTTAGAACAAAATAAAATCTCTCTCAAACTCTTTGAGACTCACAAAAGCACTAGTAAATATGGTCTGGCCGAATTGGTGTTTTTATACATAATTAAGACCTATTCCAAATAGGTAACTTGTGCCAAAAACCTTTCCTAATCAAATTAGGAATTTTCCTGTCGGCATACCGGGCGCCCGCCTGGTCCTACCCAGGCGCCCGCTCATTTGACCAGAAGGTCAAGTTCCTTTTCGGCTTGTTCAAGCGCCCGCCTGGTGCAACCCAAGCGCCCGCTTGGTTGACCAGGAGGCCCAGAACTTTTCCAAAAATTCCTTTGAGATCCTTCGACCCTAAATTCCAATATAGTCCTCTTATTTAAGATTCGTTCTATTGTGTGTGACCCTCTAGGATTATACTAAGTTGACAATGGGCTCAAACATGATCCCATAAGATATGATTAGGTTCTAGCAAACCGTCATACCTACCCAAATAGTATAACTAGATACAAGTTCGCATTCCTTTAGAATATGTCATAATCCATTTGTCCACGATGTCTTTGAACACAAGTTATGGTCAAACAGTCAACTTGTCATGTTCAATACTTTCTCGATTCCGAATATGTTGATAATTCAAATGCTATTGATCCAATCAATCCATTTGAGTCCGGCCGAACATTTCATCAACATCATTCCTTCGAGGGCCCAAGCTTGACGTCTCTCCGTGGAGGGACAAATCCATTTAGCTTATTATTCTTCCAAACTGGAATCCGATTATGCCAATCATACCCTTTATAACTACTCGGTTAAAAGTAGCGTTTGAATATGTGAAACATAATGTTCATCAAGTGGAAGACTATAATAACTTCATGTCTAAGGATTCAATTGACATAACTAATATGAGATATATGTACGACATAGACCATGACATAAATCTCATACAGCGGGTCATGTCCAGTACCTTGTTCCAAACAAGTACCCATAAATCTAACATGATCATCCCATGATCATTTAGCCTTTATACTAGTGCTCAACAAGTACTAGGGACGGAGATTATTATAAGTAAACATGAACAACAATAATAATCAAAATATCTCTTTATTGATATGAAATAAATGATAACAATTACAACGTTTATTAAACGCGCCTAGGGCACCACTACCAACAGAAGTCACCAAGAAAGTGAAATGAACCGAAAACACATAATTAAAGTGTTCCAATAATCTCAACAATGATAACACAATTCCCATATCACATTTAATCACAAAGGTTCCAGTTGACTCAAAAACACAACCAAAACTACTCACTCATCTCGAAGAGCTCAAGGAGAGCTTTAAAACGATAGCTTATACACCTAAAACGGAATCCGGATGAGGAAGTTAGGAACTATTGAAGATTGTCTACGAAAGGTACAAGAGGATGAAGCTCAGGACCTGTACAGCGGAGGGGGCGCACGCCCTCAAGGAAAGGGTGCGCGCGCCCTAAGAATCAGAAGGTTTTGGATTTTTGAAACAATGAGGGAGCGCACGCCCCCTTGAATATGGTGCGCGCGCCCTCGATCATCAGAAGGTTTGTTTAACAAGGGGCATAAGGGTGCGCACGCCCCCTCTCAAAGGGTGCGCGCGCCCCCTTGCCAGGTGGGGCAGATTCCGGCCAAAATTCTGAGTTTCTTACATTTTCAACCCAAAATCAACCAAACCCAAATCTTTACCATTTCAAGCCAAACTCAAAACTAACACTACCAATATATAAACTAAAGTACCAACACCATTTGGAAGCCAAAAGAACTCCTAGAACATCATCTAGAGAACCTCAATCAAGGATGATTCAAATACCAAATTTTCACAAAAATGAACAAAATGTAAATCACTCTCAAATCCACCCAAGATGCAATAAATAGCATTCATCTCATCAAATAAACATGGAGTAGCATTTCTAGCATAAAATGGGGGGAAAGCAACTTACCCAGATTTCTCAAAGTTGACGGAATTCGAATATTCTTAGCTCCCTACGATCCTATCGACGATCCAAGCACATTTCATAAAATGAGCACTACGAAAAGATGAGAGGAAAAGGATGAAAATGAAGAGAGAAAGGAGAGAAATTTTTTACCTTTAACTTGGAGAGAGAGAGAGAGATAAACTGGGAATGGGAGTAGGGTGAGGGAGAGGTGAGGGAGAAGAGAGGGAGTAGGAAGATGATTATTTGAACATTTACACTTAGACCCCTCCCCTACTACTACCCTTTACAAATAAACTCCCCATTAACAATTAAGACTCAACACTTCTACACTAGCACAAATGGCCCAAATAAAATGCTAGGCATAATTTATTACAACACATAAAATGCACACATAAATTATTAATTAAATAATGATTTAAACAATTAAATAAGAAATAAATAAATAAATAAATATTTAGTATTTGAAAATAGAGACGGGATTTCGGGTCGTGACACTTGTTGCACAAGGTTTTTCGCAAAGACCTGGAATTGATTATGAGGAGACATATTCTCCTGTGGTGGATGCAATTACATTTCGCTATCTCATTAGTCTGGCAATACATGAAAAGCTTGATATGCGTTTAATGGATGTTGTCACTGCATATTTGTATGGCAGACTTGACAATGATATTTATATAAGAATCCCAGAAGGATTTAAGAGAATCCCAGAAGGATTCAAGATGTATGATGCATGCAATTTAAATTCTCGAGAAGTTTGTTAAATTAAATTACAAAGATCTTTGTATGGTTTAAAACGATCTGGACGGATGTGGTATAACCGTCTCAGTGAATACTTGGCGAAATAAGGATACAAGAATGATCCTATTTGCCCATGTATTTTTCATTAGAAAATCTGTTTCAGGATTTGTTATAGCGGCTATTTATGTTAATCTAAATGTTATTGGAAGTCCAGAAGAACTTTCAATAGTTGTTAAGCTGCAAATGTGCCTACGAGGATAGAACTCCCAGAAGGAGTATTATCAGGAAGGCCAGTGATCTCACCTAACGAAATACATACCCCTACCCAGAAGAGAGGGAGGCCAATTGATTCCAAGGATTTGCATCCCCGTAAACGGGTGAGTGCACAAAAGTCGAATCCCGTTAGCGATAATAAAATTGGAATCTCATCCGATCTATCTCATGATATTGTTCCAGATTATGGATTCGTTTGGAAAACGAAGTCGGGGGACGCCTCGACATTGGCATCCGTTTATGAGAATAAAGAAATATCAGTTAGTCATGCATGCATATATGAGATATGTAATCGGGATGAAACAATTATCAACGATGTATTTACTTATACAGTAGCAACTGAGATTATATGTAGTAATGATATTGAACCTCGCTCCGTAAATGAGTGTAAACAAAGAATTGATTGGCCTAAATGAGAGAAAGCAATCCAGTCAAAGTTCGATTCCTTAAAGAAAAAAATGAGTGTTTGGACCAGTAGTTCCTACACCTCTTAGGGTTATACCCGTGAGATATAAATGGGTATTTACGAGAAAAAGGAATGAGAGAAATGAGATTACGAGATATAAAGCTCGCCTTGTGGTACAAGGTTTCTCTAAACGGCTTGGGATTGACTTTGATAAAACATACTCTCACGTTATGGAAGTTATTAGATTCTGATATTTTGTCAGATAATGATCCAGCAGATCAGAAGTCAAGACAACTGCGGCGACTGATTCACGAAGTCACTACCTAAAGCCAGTTTTTAGAAGTATATGAAAACAATTGGCTTACGCAGATTGTTAGAGCTTCCACCCTTGTAGTTTTCAGGGGGAGTATCCAGACGATACTCAGATTTCATTGTACTCTTTTTCCTTCGCGCGGGGTTATTTTTCCCATCGGGTTTTGTTACCCGCCAAAGTTTTAACGAGGCAATGAGCGTTTATTGAAAAGATTGTGAGTTGTACTCTTTTCCTTCGAGATTATTTTTCCTAAAGGGTTTTTGCTCGGAAGGTTTTTAATGAGGCAACACGTGCGGCACAATTACTATTCAATAGGAATCTCCAAGGAGGAGTAGGCGACTAAGAGATCGCGAGTAATGTTTTGTTCAAGAAGAGCATCATGAAGCTAAGAAATCGTGTACTCTTTTTCCTTCACTAGAGTTTTTATCCCACAGGGTTTTTCTCTGGTAAGGTTTTAATGTGGCATGCTACTTAGCTGCGGACATCCAAGGAGGAGTGTTATAATATATTATTATGTGGATGTCCTTTGAACTAGAAGTGTACAAGAGAAGCTTTGCAAAATTATCTTTCGCGAAGCTTACTAAGGAAGCTTTGTAAATATCTTCAGTGAAGCTTACTAGGGAAGCTTGGTAAATATCTTCAGAGAAGCTTACTAAGGAAGCCTTACTAAAGGATAGTGTTTATCCTTATGAAAGCTTATAGAGGAAGCCAATTTCCACTTATAAATAGTAGGCTCTAGTTTTCATTTCAATATACTTCAGAAGTTCTTAACTTCTATCTTTCTCTCTTGTACACTCTCTCTATAATAGTTTTGAAATAAAATATT
This sequence comes from Campanula takesimana, assembly GCA_026119855.1. Taxonomy (NCBI): domain Eukaryota; kingdom Viridiplantae; phylum Streptophyta; class Magnoliopsida; order Asterales; family Campanulaceae; genus Campanula; species Campanula takesimana. The sequence goes on from JAOWBW010000626.1 coordinate 307,975, forward strand.
ATCTATTAAGATTATGCTCTTGGTTCTTTAGTTTTATAACAATGGCATGATTATTCCACTTGCACAAGATATTTATTTTATTTTTTAAGAAAAAAGTTAATTTACTTGCTGCCACAAGTTAGCTATCTATCGTGCCTAATAGTATAGTACTATTATATAGAAAAGATATTTACATGAATTGGGTCCCACCTTTCACTGTTTATAATAACACAATTAAAACCCATAAATAATTAAACAACCGATTACTAGAATTGAACGTCAAAAGGGGCAGAATTTCGCAAGCATGTCACAGGACTTAATCATGTGAAATCTGAGAATAAACGTGTTTTATACTAATTTAGTGTTATTAAAAAAAATGGCGCGGTGACATTTTTGTAATAAATGGGAAGTTGTTTTTAAACACACTGTGGCATTTTTGTAAATAACTGAAGCTTATTGTCGATAAAGTCCGAGGTTCCATCCCAAAACCAATTGGCAATGTGAGGAGTAGCCCAGGATCTTTGTATAGCCAATGCTTAGCTAGTTAATTCCCGATGTGGCCCCTCAAGTGTAGCCGGGCTTTACCAAGGCTTACAACGTGGACTTGTTAACGTGGACTTGTTACGGGTGGCGCGGAGTAACATCGTGGGCCGTCGGGCCTGCACGTGTAACGGGCCAGTTCTGATACCATGATAAAGTCTGAGGTTCCATCCAAAAACCAATTGGCAATGGGAGGAGTAGCCCATGATCTTTATATAGTCAATGCTTAGCTAGTTAATTCCTGATGTGGGATAATTGTCTCTAACAATCGTAAGTGACAGTGTTAGTGTTAAAAGTGTCAGCCATGTTACACTGGCACATATTAACACTACCACTGGCAGTTTTGATAGATGTCAGTATCAATGTTTATAAGTGTCAGTGTAATGGCATACACTTTTAAACACTAACACTGGCACTTTTGAAAAGTGTCAACGACAATGTTTATAAATCAGTCCAAATGATTGGCACTTTGTAATATTAACTCTGGAATTTACGATGGTTATTAGTTATTTACAAAAATGACACCGATTGTTTTTAAAAGAACCGCCAACGTCTTTTGGAAAAACACATTTTCCCCTATTTTTAAGGTAAAACACGTTTTTAATAAGATATACTCCCTCCGTCCCAGCACAAGTAGGACTTCTTTCCCTTTTAGGTCGTTCCAGAACAATTGAGACTGCCCAAAATGGAAATATTTTAATATATTTATATTCAACCAACCCCACCATTTAACCCCACTCATTCTCTCTCTTCATTTTTCACCACTCATTTTATTCAACCAACACTACTATTTACCCCACTCATTCACCACTTTCTCTTAATTATTGTGCCAATTGCTCTAGTCCTACTTGTGCTGGGACGGAGGGAGTACTCCCCAATCAAAACATAATTACTTGTATCGCTACCTGCTCAAAAGGCAGGTGAATCCTTTTGGGTAGAGGTGTAAATGGTTCGGTTTGGTTCGGTTTGGGGGAATTTACGGACCGAACCATGAAAAAATTCAAACCGAACCAAACCAAACCGCTATGGTTCGGTTCGGTTCGATTTGGTTCAAACCGCGGTCTAGACCGTGGTTTAGACTACGGTTCAAACCACGATTCAAACCGTAACTCATTATTTGTTTGAATTTTCCGTGATCACGGAGGAAGAGCGAAAGATGTGTGTCTTTAAGGTGAAAGTCAGAGGAAGAGAGAGGCCGAAGGAAGAAAAACACTTTACAATATCGATCTGGGAGAGAACTTGGTTTTTCATGTGTCACAATTAAGATAACAAATAATGAAATTAATACTTGAATAAGATACAAAATATGAGTTAGAATTAGTCTATGTAATGTTTTTTTTATTGGTACAACAATAAGTACTAATAAATATACGTTTTTTTTTTTAAATAAAATACAAATGGGGGGGGGAGGTTAGGATAATTAGTTTATGTTATATGGTTTGGTTTGACGGTTCGGTTTGGCGGTTTCAAACCGCGGTTTGGGAGGTCAAACCATAAACCAAACCGAACCAAGTTGTTTGTCAATATTTGAGACCGAACCGAACCATTCGTGTTTGAAAACCAAACCAAACCGCATGGTTTGGTTCGGTCTCAAACCACGGTTTGAACTAAACCACTTACACCCCTACTTTTGGGGAAAGAGAAAAGATATTTACTCTATTTCACAATGAATAGAATATAATACGGAGTATTTTTTTATTTTATTTTTAAATAGAAACTAGACTTCTATTTAAAAAGATGTTATATTAAAAAACCGCTTATTAGAAGTTGAACGTCAATTCTTTCAAAAAAAAAAAAAAACAGGCCGGTGAACCCTTTTTGGAAAACCGAAAATATATTTACTCTATTTCACAATAAATATAACACAAGATTTTAAGAAAAACTTGTTTTTCTTTAAAAAAATATATGAAGTTTTATTTTTAAACTATTCCTAAATCTTTACCAAATGTTTGCAAGTAAAAAAAAAAAAGTGGAGTTTCTGATAATTTAGTTTGGAATTAGTTTATTTCAAAACCTACTTTAAATATAATACTCCCTCTTTCCCAGAAAAATAGTCTCATATTGATTTTTTATGGTCAACATAAATGAACTTTGACCAAACATTGATATTGATCTACTCATTCTAGTGATATCGTAAAAATTGTAATCGACAAATCATTAAGTGATTTATCAATAACAATTTTTAAAATTTCATTGTGATCATTTGATTGACACCAATGCTTGGTCAAAGTTCATTTAAGTTGACCATAAAAAAATCAAAATAAGACTATCTTTTTAGGATAGAGGGAGTATAACATTTTTAAATAAAGACTTTTATTAAAAAATATATTATATTAAAATGTCTAATAAAGAGCTAAGAGTCGGAATTAGGTGGATCTTTATCTCACGTAACATGGATGCTTCCTTAAATAATGTAAATTCAAGTCCATTCCAATCTCAAATAATTTTCAATAATATTCAATCACATAATCATATTCAACTTACATGTTCCGTGACTAAGCTAACGTGCCAGAGAAAACCAATCAAACTGAAAATTCGATTTGGCAACACTAATTTATTGACACTGACATCCCCTCAAATAATATCACTGAACAAGTTTGGATTATAATCATTTGGACCTCTCTTCTTCATTTCTTGTTCCCCTTTCAAATGCTTTACCATAAAATCTGTTTCATCTGGAAAATTCTCCATCAAAATTAAATGGGCATCAATTCAATCGGACAAGAAGAAGAAGAAAATGGTCAACATTCCATTAGTATTTGGCAAGTCAACGAAGACAGATTAGCATCTATGCATCAAAAACTATCCGAGACCCCGAAATTACTAAGCAAATCGGCCGGGCACAGCAATTGTTGCATATTCCGTGTCCCCCAAAGCCTAATCGACATCAACGGTCGATCATACCAACCTCACATAGTCTCAATCGGTCCGTACCACCATGGTCAACCTCGCCTCAAGATGATCGAAGAACACAAATGGAGATTCCTGGGTTTACTACTAAATCGGACTCAAACGATCGGGTTAGGATTAGAAGATTTCTTGAAGGCGGTACAACCACTCGAGACGAAGGCTAGAGAGTGTTACGCGGAGATCATCGGTTATGGTACCGATGAATTCATAGAGATGTTGGTTTTAGACGGTTGTTTTATTATTGAATTATTTCGAAAAATTGGGGGTGTGGTACAAGTTGAGCAAGATGATCCATTAATTTCCATGTCATGGGTTTATTCATTTTTCTTGAGGGATCTCGTTAGGCTCGAAAATCAAATCCCGTTTTTCGTGCTCGAATGCTTGTTTGATTTAACTGCTATGCCATCTGATGGAGAATCAGGACCGTCTTTCTCAACACTCGCACTTACCTTCTTCAATAACGCAATACAACGACCCGAAGACGACTATATTGCCAAATATAGTAACCTTAAGGGAAAGCACTTACTAGACTTTCTCCGATTGAGCTTTTTTCCGACGAATTTCGATGAGCGGGTGAAACCCAATAGCAATCCGCCAAGTCACGTCATTCACTGTATTTCCAAGCTCCGTCGTGCAGGTATTAGGCTCCAACCCAAAAAAGCCGCTGAAACTTTTCTAATCATACAATTCCGGCGCGGAGTAATTCACATGCCAACTGTCACAATAGACGATTTTATGAGCGCGTTCTTACAAAACTGTGTGGCATATGAACAGTGTCACAGTGACTGCTCAAAGCACATGACAACGTACGCGACATTACTGGACTGTCTCATAAATACCTCGAAGGACGTGGAGTATTTATGTGACAAAAATATTATTGAAAATTATTTTGGGACGGATGCTGAGGTTGCAAGGTTTATTAATAACTTAGGGAAAGATATAACGTTTGATATTGATTCATGTTATTTAGCTGGATTATTTGATGAGGTTAATACGCATTACAAGAGTGGTTGGCATGTACAGTGGGCGAGTTTTAAGTATACGTATTTTGATACCCCGTGGTCGTTTATTTCGGCGTTGGCCGCGTTGATTCTGCTTGTTCTTACGGTGGCGCAGACGTTTTATACAATTTTGGGATATATTCGTCAACCTTAATCTCTTTTTTGTGTTTAATTAATTGTTTATTAATTATTACCGTATGAATGGATGTCTTTTATGTTGTTTTTCAGTCAATATGTTTCCATACATTTAAGTAATGAGATAATTGATGGACGAATTCTTATATGCGGCCGTCGCACCATGTGCGGCGGTTCCGCTGCTTCTCGGCCTGACCTGCTATGCTACATCCGACGGTGAGATCCACCTTCCCCTCTTCACAGATCGCTGCCACGTGTCACCTTAAAAAAAAAAATCAATAACTTTAAAATGCTATATCTTGAGATTTATAACTCAGAAAAAAATAATTTAAAATACCGTTTTTTCGTCTTGACGAGAAGAATAAAACTACATAGGTCATGATATGGTTTGTTTTTTTTTTTGTAAAAAAAAAAAAAACATATTTTTTTACACACCAAAAATTTGAGTTGTTCATCAGCTAACATGTAACACTCTGTTCTAAATAAAAGTAACAGTTTCATATTGAAAAAGTAACACTTTTTCAGTCAAATGTAACATGAGTTTTACAAAAAAAAATGGATTTGCATTTCAATTGTTACTTTCTCAATAAAAAATTGTTACATTTCATATATAATGTTACATTTAAGAATATAAACTATTACAATTGAGAAAAAAAAAATGTCACATTCATTTTTTATAAAATGTAACATTAGTTTAGTTGTCAATCTTATGTTAATTTTCGGAGAAAAAAAGTGTTACATTTGAAAAAATGAGTGTTACATCCCTTTATAAGATGTGTTACATTAGTTTAGTTGTCAATCTTTATGTTATCTTTATCTATTGCAGCAAAATTGTGGTACAATTTTTTTTAAAAAAGTGTTACATTTGAATAAAAAAAATGTTACATTTCGTTATAATAAGTGTTACTTATGTTGGAGGAAAAAAAAGTTGGGGTTGCAAAAAAAAAATAAAAAAATTCGGCTCGGCTCGGCGCCGTCGCACGCCGTACACCCGTTGTAGAGGAGACGGGCTCTAATTGATGTTGGGCGTAAGGGGATGCTTGAATACGTGGTCTGTTTTTAGGTTTGTGTTTGCGTTTTTTTTTTTTTTGTTTTCATATATATATATATATGTATATATATATATATATATATATATATATATTTTTGTGTGTGATATTCGTTCTTATCGGACTAATTTTTCCTTTGGGCTTGGGACTCTAGGGCCCCTCACTACGAACTTATATTCTAAATAAGAACTCAACAGATCACTAATACCAGAGACACCCCTCACTTGCAAAAAGATGCAAGATGACAAAAATGCCCTCATATCTCCTCTCACCCTTACTCTTTTGGTCAAATCATAGTCAAACTCTTATAACTGACACATAATTAACATATAAGAGTAAAAAAATAAATAAATATTTTTTTCATATTTTTAGAAAAATAATAATATTATTTGGTCAAATATGGTCAAACTCGGTCAAACAACAGTCAAACTCTTATAAATGACATATAAGACCAATAATTAACATATAAGAGTCGATTTTTTTAAACTTTTAAGAAAAAAAAAATATATTATTCGGTCAAATCTCGGTCAAACTCTTATGACTGATATATAAGACCAATAATTAACATATAAGAGTCGATTTTTTCAATTTTTGAGAAAAATATATAATTTTATTCCGTCAAATCTCGGTCAAACTCTTATAAATGACATATAAGACCAATAATTAACATATAAGAGTCGATTTTTTCAACTTTTAAGAAAAAAAAATAATATTATTCGGTCAAACTCTTATAACTGACATATAAGACCAACAATTAACATATAAGAGTCGATTTTTTCTTTTTTTTCAACTTTCAATAAAAAAACATAATATTATTCGGTCAAATCCCGGTCAAACTCTTATAAATGACATATAAGACCAATAATTAACATATAAGAGTCGATTTTTTGAACTTTTAAGAAAACATAATAATATTATTCGGTCAAATCTCGGTCAAACTCTTATAATTGACATATAAGACCAACAATTAACATATAAGAGTCGATTTTTTCATTTTTTTCAACTTTTGAGAAAAATATATAATTTTATTCGGTCAAATCCCGGTCATACTCTTATAAATGACATATAAGACCAATAATTAACATATAAGAGTCGATTTTTTCAACTTTTAAGAAAATAATAATAATATTATTCGGTCAAATCTCGGTCAAACTCTTATAACTGACATATAAGACTAACAATTAACTTATAAGAGTCGTTTTTTTCATTTTTTTTCAACTTTTGAGAAAAATATATAATTTTATTCGGTCAAATCCCGGTCAAACTCTTATAAATGACATATAAGACCAATAATTAACATATAAGAGTCGATTTTTTCAACTTTTAAGAAAAAAAAAATAATTTTATTCGGTCAAATCTCGGTCAAACTCTTATAACTAACATATAAGACCAACAATTAAGATATAAGAGTCGATTTTTTCAATTTTTTCAACTTTTAAGAAAAAAACATAATATTATTCGGTCAAATCCCGGTCAAACTCTTGTAACTGACATATAAGACCAATAATTAACATATACGAGTCCACTTTTTTTTCACTTTTTTCAACTTTTAAAAAAATAAAAAATATTAATCGGTCAAATCCTGGTCAAAGTCTTATAACTGACATATAAAACCAATAATTAACATAGAAGTGTAAAAAAAAATCACTTTTTTCAACTTTTAAGAAAAACATATATTATTATTTTGTCAAATCCCGGGTAAACACTTATAATTGACATATAAGATTAATAATTAACAAATACGAATCATCTTTTTTCAACTTTTAAGAAAAAAATATACTCCATTATTCGACCAAATCAACTCTTATAAGTGATTGATAAGACCAATATAATATTATTCGGTTAGAGGAACGCAGTCCATTGTGCAAGTGATGACGATAATCACAGTGAACACCGGTTGATTAAGCTTTTCAGTAATCTATTATTGCCAATCAAAATAATTGAGGAATGATAAAGTACTCAACATTGTTAATCAACAAAAATGTTTGAATGAGTCCTCATTCCACAAGTAATCAGTTAACCAAAGCCTTAATCTGGTCAGGCCTTAACACCCAGAAATACCAAGCCATAAAGGCGCCCCAATCGTGGCCGACGAGAAATACCTAGTCCAATCCTAGATTATCGAGTAGGGCGACCTGGTCGACGACTATATGGAAGACGGTGTAGCTGGAGGAAGAAGGCAGTGTGTCGGTGTCGCCGGAATTGCGAAGGTAAGGGGCAATGGCGCGATAACCGAGGTAGGTGATGACATAACCGGATCTGGAGCATCCCGACCAGATCTGGTCGATCTGTGATGAGGAAGCTCGTCGGAGTTGCGATGATGATGAAGCACATGAAAACGAAGTCAGATCTGGAGCATTCGGGCCACAGTCGGATCGGAGATGAGAAAGACGGCAACCAGGTAGCCGGAAAATGTCATCGGTTAGGTAGAGAGAGAAAGAGAGCGGTTGCTGAAGATAGGATCGCCGCTGCCGTCGACATTGCCTCCACCGCCGCCGTCGCTGTCGCCGGAGTAAAAGAGGGAGCCGCAGAGAGAGAGAGAGAGAGAGAGAGAGATGGAGTGTTTTTAGAGAGAGATAAAAATGGGAATGGACTGGGGGAGACTAGGATTTTGTTTGAGGGCGGGGGTAGTTTAGGTATTTAGCTAATTTTGTTGACTGGTCAATGAAGCTAAGGGGTGTATGTGGAAATATCATCTTAAAAGAGCTCCTTATTTGGGATTTGAAAAGGGCCTCTCCTTTAAATAGAATAACATTTAGGTGGGGAGGGCCCTAGAGGAAAAAGTAACAGTTTCATATTGAAAAATTTGAGTTGTTCATCAGCTAACATGTAACACTCTGTTCTAAATAAAAGTAACAGTTTCATATTGAAAAAGTAACACTTTTTCAGTCAAATGTAACATGAGTTTTACAAAAAAAAAAATGGATTTGCATTTCAATTGTTACTTTCTCAATAAAAAATTGTTACATTTCATATATAATGTTACATTTAAGAATATAAACTATTACAATTGAGAAAAAAAAATGTCACATTCATTTTTTATAAAATGTAACATTAGTTTAGTTGTCAATCCTATGTTAATTTTCGGAGAAAAAAAGTGTTACATTTGGAAAAATGAGTGTTACATCCCTTTATAAGATGTGTTACATTAGTTTAGTTGTCAATCTTTATGTTATCTTTATCTATTGCATGTTCATACTCTGTTCTTCATGTTCTTCGTGCGTTCAAAATCTTTTTCAAAAACCTTCTCTTTGATCCGTTTTTCATTCTAGTGTTTGTTTATTTTTGCTTGTACTCTTGCTTGTGCCGCATGATTACATTCTTAGGATTCATATGAAACAGTTTGTGAGCTTCACTCAAACCGCAAGGTTTGGTCAGTGGTTAAACCGCATGGTTAAATCGTTGGCTTAAACCGCACGGTTTGCTTGATGTTTCAAACCGTAGTTAATCAAATTCTTTCTAACTTTGTTTATTTTTCAGGATCCCACTAATTTTGTGCCTGGCTCAAGAATTATTGAGGATGAATTCTCAAAGGACGCAGTTGGAAGGAAACTGCTGCGGTTGCTGACCAAGACAAAGCTCAAACCGCTATTCCTACTGGATGAACCTCAGTTTGTGCCTCTCATTTGTGCCGAGTTCTTTGAGAACGGTGTGAAGACCAACACAACACTGTTGAATGGTAAAGGTGAAGAAATTAGGGATTTGGAGACTGGAGAGATTAAGTTTGAGGATGCTATAAGGTCTAAAGTTTGTGGCAAAACTGTAACCCTAACCGCAACCAAGATTGGTGTGCTGGCTGGACTTGAGTTTTCTGGAATCATGAGTCCCAAACTGGAGTTGGTGAACAATACTGCCATGGAGCTGATAGGGAAGAATTCCTTTTCTACTAGACATTCCACCAAGGACTTTGGTGAGGTTATGACCCATTTATGTGACCTAGTAGATTCAGGAGTGATGTGCAAAAATGGCAATCACAACAACTTCACCTCTGATAAATACAACTATTGTGTTGATATTTACAAAGGCAAGCATCTGCACTAGCCTAAAATACCAAATTCCTTAACCAAGACCAGGGTATTTTCAAGTTTTCATCAACTAATCCTGCGTACTGGATGGCCCCAGCTGATAAGAAAATTTTTGGTGCTTCAAAGTTTGATGCTTTTAGAACCAAATTCGGCTGGAGGTTTGCCCAAGCCGCATGGAATGAAGACCCTCTTCCATAAAATCAAAGAGGTCGATTTCCAGAGGCTCGGTTGAACAAGTCTGGGAAACCGTATGCTGGTGCAATAGCTGATCAAGCCGAGGAAACTCTGTTGAGAGAGGAATCCCAAAATGAAACTCTGGATAGATTGGGATTGAGTGGGCTAAATCAAACCGATGTAAGTGCTGAGGGGGAGTATGCGATTGAGGGGGAGCCGGTAGCACGACCTAGATCTGCGGCTCTACCTAAGGAAACCACAGTGCCGAGGAAGCGGAAGGGAACCGCAGTGATACCCCCAACAATCACAAAGGGAGACTTAGCTAAACTTATCCCTAAACCCTCAGTCAAACCGACATCCAAACCGTCACTTCGTAAACCACCATCTCCTCCAATCAAACCGTCAGTTGAGAAACCAATGCAGTTTGCCCTTGACGCAGCCGCACTGAAAGCTGCCAAGGCTAAATATGTTCAAACGAAACCTCAATCCCCTCCTAAACCTTCACCTAAAACCATCCTAACTGAACTCCTTCAAACCGAACCTATTGTCAAACCTTCATCTGAACCATCTCCTTCAAATTTTCAAGGCTTTCCCAACCCTCAAACCAAGTAATGAAACCGAGCCTGAGCAGACCGAAGTGTCTGAGGCTGCTGTACAGCCTGAGCAGACCGAAGTATCTAAGGCTGCATTACAGCCTGAGCAAACTGAAATGCCTGAGGCTGCGACTGGGTCTGAGCAGGAAGAAGAAAATCCCGAGGTCCAACCATTGAGAAAGAGAAGGATATTGATTAGGAAGTCTGATTTCGAGGTCCACTAGCAGACTAGGCAACCAGGAGGTTCTGATTTTAGCAATGCCTTTGGCAAAAAGGATCACTCACCTGTTGAAGGCAGTTTTACAAGACAGTTGCGTGAACAAGCCGCAATGACTTCATCCCAGACAGAGCTGCTCATTATTGAAGATTCTCTTTCTCCAGCACTTAAACGCAAACTGGACTTCGATTCTCCTGAAAGGACCCCATCTCTGGCTCTATCTCCTACAGTTCAACCGTCTCCTTCGGTTCAACCATTGGCTCAACCTTCGGTTTCACCACCAAAACCGTTGGTTAGAAATAAGAAGTGTGACGCAGATATTGCTACATACTTGAAACGGTTTAAGGCTGAAAAACTAAAAGAAAAGCATGCCAAAGCCGCTGCCAAGGCTGAGCATCAAGCCCTCAAGTCAGGCCGCAACTATTCCTTCTACATTTATCCAGCCGATGATATTGAAACCGTGGCTGATAAGATTATTCTTCGTGCTGTTGATGAGCTGTTGGATGCATAGCAGTATAAGTATTATCTGATCCTACCTTGTGCTCCCAATTCTTTCTACGGTTTGATCATCTTTCCCTTCCTTCTCTTTTCAAGTTATTCAGTGGCCCTATGCCTTCAATTTTTCTGTCACGGCCCAACTGATAAATCTTTGTCCAAGCCCTCCTGATCAAACCGCCGCTATTGTTCCATTCTCTCAACCGCTTCATTTTGATCCCATGGAACTTGAAATGGCAATTAGGGTATCCTTGGGTGAATCATTGGATGAAGCCCACACAATTTTGAAATGGAAAGCCCCTATGTCTTCTTCTTCTCCCTTTCAAACCGATGATGCCATCTCATTGTATGATAATGATGAATATGATGTGATGATATTCCAACCTATACACCTTTTGATGAACCCTTTCCTTCAATTCATTCATATCCACTTTTGCCTCTGAATGCAACTAGTGCAGAATTGGTAGATGCGGTTAGGAACATTCAGTTCCATCAGATGGCCTCTACATCTCGGTTTGACTCCCACTTGCTCAAAATTCAATCAGACCTTGATGCCATTAAGGGGGAGAGAGTAAATGAGAGGTTTGAAGATTCTTCTAAGAAACAGCAGTTGGATGAGAAATTGAATGGGATTCTGGAAAATCAATTGGCCCTTCAAGATCTCATAAGGACAAACAATGAACTGTATTCACTGAAGCTACAAGCAGTTGATGCCAGAATGGATTCTTTAGAAGAGAAGTTTGACATAATGACAAATTAGCTTGCAAACATTGAGGAGACAATGAAGAAACCTGCCTTGATTCGGCTTCATGGCGCAGACTTTGAATTCTCAACTACTTATGAAACCAGGACAAGGAATACTGCTAAAGTCGCTGAAACCGTACATGATCAAATTGCAGAGGATGCTGCAACTGTGAAGGATCCTACCGCTGATGATCAAGCCGCATAGTCTTTCTTTTTTTAGTATTTTTTTATGGCTTGTTTCATTTTTATTATTCTCTTGTAATTACTGCTCTTGTAATTTCCAAACCTTATAAGTGAATTATAATGAGAATGATTTCATGGCATTACAGTTTCAAAACTTTGTTTATTCAAACTGCTTGTTTGTGGAACAATGCTTGCATTTTTTTCAAAACTCATGCACTATGTTGATCATGAAAAATATTTTTAAGTGCATTTGTTTTAAACATTCAGTTTAAACTTGCATATCTGATCTTCAAAATCATATCTTTATATATTCTTCTGAATGTTTATTCCTTCTATCTGTTCTTTATTTCCTTTATTTTAGATAGTTTAGGAATCTATGATTAAGCATAGTGTGTACATTGACTTGGAGCATGCAGTTTCAAGAAAATTTTATGTGAACATGTTATTACCAAGTACAATGTTTTGCTTCATCATAGTGTGGTAATGGCATCAATCAAATAGGGGGAGATTGTTAGGATTCATTGTTAGTACACCCACTTGATTTGATTGATCCATGCCACGTGTATTTTTATGGACTTTAGGAATCATGTAATGAAGTTATACTTCAATTTTTTAGACATGTTCATTTCTAGATTTTTATTTGTTTAGGCTAAGTTTTGATTTGGTTTGACCTCAGCGGTCTAATTCTTCAAACCGCACTCATGCTATTCTTGAATCGCTAGCATGAAGCCACATACTTTCATCAAACCGCATTCTGTGGCTTTGATGAAACCGTACTTCAAGTCTTCTATGGAACCTCTGATGCTACCTCGGTAAAACTGTTGGTAGTGGTGCCCTAGCCACGTTTAATAAACGTTGTAATTGTTATCATTTATTTCATATCAATAAAGAGATGCTTTGATTATTATTGTTGTTCATGTTTACTTATAATAATCCCCGTCCCTAGTGCTTGTTAAGCACTAGTATAAAGGCTAAATGATCATGGGATGATCATGTTAGATTTATGGGTACTTGTTTGGAACAAGGTACTGGACTTGACCCGCTGCATGAGTTTTATGTCATGGTCTATGTCATACATATATCTCATATTAGTTATGTCATTTGAATCCTTAGACATGAAGTTATTATAGTCTTCCACTTGATGAACATTGTGTTTGACATATTCAAACGCTACCTTAACACGGTAGTTATAAAGGGTATGATTGGCACAATCGGATTCCCGTTGGGAAGAATAATAAGCTAAATGGATTTGTCCCTCCACGGAGAGATGTCAAGCTTGGGCCCCTCGAAGGAATGATGTTGATGAAATGTTCGGCCGGACTCAAATGGATTGATTGGATCAATAGCATTTGAATTATCAACATATTCGGAATCGAGAAAGTATTGAACAAAACAAGTTGACTGTTTGACCATGACTTGTGTTCAATGACATCGTGGACAAAGGGATTGTGACATATTCTAAAGGAATGCGAACTTGTATCTAGTTACACTATTTGGGTAGGTATGACGGTTTGCTAGAACCTAATCATATCTTATGAGTTCATGATTGAGCCCATTGCCAACTTAGTGTAATCCTAGAGGGTCACACACAAATAGAACGAATCATAAAGGACTGAATTGGAATTATGGAAAAATGTCAGGTTTTGGCTCTGGCACGGTCGTGCGCCTTAAAATGGCACGGCCGTGCCATAAATCCAAACCAAGGCAAAGGCTCGGTCCGTTTGGCACGACCGTGCCAAAAATAGGGGCACGACCGTGCCAATATTCGGGGAAGGTCTGGCAGGTTCGACCCATTTGGCACGACCGTGCCAAATAAAGGGGCACGACCGTGCCAGAATTCCTGGCAGATTAAGGACTTGCCTTAATTAAGGTGACGGGATTTAGGAATCCTAGGTCATTAAGAGTTAATGACTAGGTCCTATAAAAGCATCTTTTCACCAGCCATTAGACATAATATTGTGAGTGCCTCCATAAGGTTTTGAGAGGTTATTTTTCTTGTTCTAAGATCCAAAAGGTGAAGAACAAGAATATTCATAATTCCATATAGTTCTTGCAATTGTGAAAGTGTGTTTCACAATTTGGTCTAGCAACCAAGATCAAGAAGTTGCTTGATATTCGTTCGTGGTGTGGATACCGCTAGAGGGTGAAGCTCATCATCTTCAAGGTTCGCGTTCTTGATCAAGTTTCAAAATCTCCACCAAGTTCAAAAGCTAGAAATTTATAGCCATCAAGGGTTAGTTATTCCTCTATTCATCTTGTTGTATTTGATTTAATCATATGAACGGATCCATGGCTTTGGGTTTCATTAAAATTTTAATTGCTAATTTCCGCTGCGCATGTTAGATCGAAACCCAACAGTGGTATCAGAGCCTGGTTCATGTTGATTAATTCAATACTTGGATCATGTTGTGTGTATATAAATTGTTTATGTGCCAAGCATGATATGAATATTGGATTATATGATGTTTATGTGTTTTGTGATTTTATGTGGTTTATTGTTTTAGAAACTTTAATCGCACTATTCAATCGCAATAAAAATTATGGTGGATTTAAAATTGTTTGGATTATCAATTTTTGATTGGATCAAAGTTTTGATATTCTAGGGATTCAAGAATAAATTGTTTATTCAAGGTTTTGTTGATCATGGTGATTGGATCACCAAGAACACCAAATCCTTATTGAATCGGGAAAAACAATTTTGAGACAAATTTTGGAACTTTAAAATTTTGATTTTCAGAAGGGTCCGACCGGACCCATACCTTGACCCGGCCGGACCTAGGATTTGGCGCGGGGTAGGGCTTGGGTCTTGGGTGTGGATCTTGGGTTTAAATTTCCTATTTGTTTTAGTCTTGTGAGTCTAAGATTGGTTCAAGGTTTGGATGGCTAATCTACGTTCATCGAGATTGTGTTTCCCAAACTTGATCGCAATCGAAGTTTCAAAGATAAAACGAAGTTAGAATTATGAAGAGTTCATAATTGCTAAAATTAAGAAACAAAGTTCTTGATTCAAAGATTGGAGATCCATGTGGAATTGTGAATGCAATTGGCCTACGTTCATCGAGACCATCTATTGCTTAGTTTCGGCCACATGGACTACTTTCTTGGTTTCTTGAATTAGTGCGGAATTGTGGATGCCATATGGCTTAGTTTCGGTCGCACTTCTTGTTGTCTTGATTTGGAGATGATAACCAAAGTTCAAATAGTCTCATCCTCATAATCATAGAGAAACTAATGACACATAAATATTATGCTTAAATTAATGGAGATTAATTTAGTGGCTAAACTTGATGTGTAACATGTTTGTATTATGTGCTCATAAATGTGTTATATGCTATATGTGATGAACCTTCAAAGAAAGTTTTAAGTCCTTTTGCCATGCCATGATTAAAACACTTGTTTATACATGAGTAATTTTATGTGGGCTCGCCAAAGCGAGGTGCATTGATTTTATTCATGTTTGAGCAAGATGAGTGAATAAGAGTTTCCTATGCGTTTAAAATGGTTGGACTTAATTAAGCGTCAAAAAAGTTTTGGGCTTGAGGCAAAGATGAGATTTAACATGCTTTTTTGAAATTGGATTTCTTAAAGAATCTCATGAAAAGAACTGAGAGTCATATGAGATATGATTGACAAGAGTTGTCTACCTAATTGATTTAATTTTGAGCGGTGCGCCAAAGCGTACTCAAAATTAGATTAAAGCGGGATCTCAACCCAATTAAATTATATTATACATTGGATGTATAAGAAGGTTATATAATTTAGTGGGAGTATTTTGTTTAAAATACACTATTTATCTCTTTAATGAAAATCGGTACTTATTAAATTTTGGAAATTTTTGCATATTGTAGATAATGACTAATAACACTCAATCAATGTCGTTGCGATCGATCCTTGAGAAGGATAAGCTCGAAGAGAATGGTACCAACTTTATGGATTGGATCCGTAGCATAAGAATTGTTCTTAGCAAGAAGACAAGTTGTACATTCTCGATGGGCCTCTCCCTGCTGAACCACCGCCTACTGCCCCTAGGGTAGAAAGGGACAATTACAAGAAACATCGTAATGATTCTAGAGATGTAAGTTGTCTCATGCTTGCTGCTATGTGTTCAAAACTCCAACAAGTTTGGAACATTTGGAAGCCTATGAGATAGGTGTGGAGTTGAGAACCATGTTTCAAGAGCAAGCTAGGCAAGAGAGGTACAAGACCATTGTTGCATTCACTACTTGTAAAATGAATGAAGGGCAACAAGTGAGTCCTCACTTTCTTAAAATGAAAGGTTATGTAGAGCACCTTGAGAAACTTGGCTATCCAATCCCATTGGAGCTAGCCACGGATCTCATTCTTAATTCATTGCCTAAAAGTTATAATCAGTTTGTGATGAATTATAACATGCATGGAATGGATAAGAATCTCTCTGAGTTGCATGGGATGCTCAAAACTGCAGAGATGAAAATTGTGGAGAAAGGTTCTCCCGTGCTCTTTGGTTCACGGTGGGAAGAAGCCTGGTGCCAAAGGCAAGGGTAAGGCAAAAGTTGTCAAACCCAAGATAAGCAAGGCAAAGGTTGCCAAGGCTTCTGAGGCAAAACCCGATACACAAAAGGATGCAATTTGTTTCCATTGTCAAGAAATTGGTCATTGGAAACGTAATTGCAAGGCTTTCTTGGAAGAGCAAAAGAAGAAGAAGAGCAGCAAGGCTGCGTCGACTTCAGGTATCTATATGATAGATATTCTCCTTTCTACCACTGATTCTTGGGTATTGGATACCGGATGTGGTTCTCACATTTGTCTAAATGTGCAGGGACTAAAGAATAGGAGACTGCTTAAAGAAGGTGAAGTAGATCTACGCGTGGGGAATGGAGCAAGAGTTGCTGCATTAGCCGTAGGGACTTATGAAGTCACTTTACCTTCCGGATTAATTCTTGTTTTGAACAATTGTTATTATGTTCCGGATTTAAGCAGAAATATTATTTCAATTTCTTGTTTGGATAATGAAGGTTTTAAGTTTCTTATTGAGAATAAGAAATTTTCTATTTATTTAAATGATGTGCTTTATGGTATTGCTAATTCATTTAATGGCCTTTATATCTTGGATGTCAAGAATGAAAATAATGTCTATCATGTAAATAAGAAATCTAAACCTAATGATGTAAATCATACTTATTTGTGGCATTGCCGTCTTGGTCATATTAATGAGAAGCGTATCTCAAAACTCCATGGGGACGGACTTTTGGGTTCATGTGACTTAGAGTCATATGATACTTGTGAGTCGTGTCTTCTTGGAAAAATGACTAAGACACCTTTTATCAAGTTGGGTGAAAGGGCAAGCGACTTATTGGGGTTGATACATTCCGATGTATGCGGACCATTAAGTAGCAATGCTAGGGGAGGATTTCAATACTTCATAACCTTCACTGATGATTATAGTAGATTTGGGTATGTTTACCTAATGAAACATAAAAGTGAAGCATTTGAGATATTTAGAATATTTCAAATGAAGTAGAAAAAACAACTTGGCAAAAGTATAAAAGCACTTCGATCAGATCGAGGTGGAGAATACTTAAGTCAAGAATTTGATGATCATCTAAAGAATTGTGGAATAGTTTCACAATTGACTCCACCGGGAACAACCACAATGGAATGGTGTGTCCGAGAGGAGGAATCGGACTTTGTTAGACATGGTTCGATCAATGATGAGTCAAGTTGATATTCCAATATCCTTTTGGGGTTACGCTCTAGAAACCGCTGCTTTCACACTAAATCGTGTTCCAACTAAATCGGTTCAAAAGACTCCATATGAGATGTGGAGCGGAAAAGAAGCCTTGTCTATCTTTCATGAAGATTTGGGGTTGTGAAGTTTTTGTCAAAAGACTTATCTCAGACAAACTTGCACACAAATCTGATAAATGCATTTTCGTGGGATATCCTAAGGAAACTAAAGGATATTACTTTTACAACCGAAAGGACAACAAAGTGTTTGTTGCCCGAACTGGTGTCTTTCTAGAGAAAGAGTTTCTCTCCAAAGAAATCAGTGGGAGTAAAATAAATCTTGAAGAAATTCGAGACCCAGAAAATAACATTGAACCAATAGTGGAACAAGAACAAGAACCACAAGGAGTTGTGGAACCTGTTCAAAATACACAAGCATCTCGCAGATCTAGTAGGTTACGATCCGAGCCCGAGAGATATGGATTTCTCGTAACGGATAGTAATGAGGTAGAAATCATTGAGAATGATGAACCGTCAACCTACCAAGAGGCGATGTCTTCTCCTGATTCGGACAAGTGGCTTGGAGCCATGGAGTCCGAATTGCAATCCATGCAAGACAATCAAGTTTGGAATTTGATTGATGCGCCCGAAGGTGTAAAAACCATAGGATGCAAATGGGTCTTCAAGAAGAAGACTGACATGGATGGGAAGGTGCATACTTACAAAGCTAGGCTTGTAGCGAAAGGTTATAGGCAAGTTCATGGTATTGACTATGATGAGACCTTTTCACCCGTAGCAATGATCAAGTCTATAAGAATTTTGCTTGCCATTGCCGCATATCATGACTATGAAATATGGCAGATGGACGTCAAAACTGCTTTCCTGAATGGAAACTTCAAGAGGATGTGTATATGACACAACCAGAAGGTTTTGAACAAGATTCTAAGGTATGCAAATTGCAAAGATCCATCTATGGATTGAAGCAAGCTTCAAGGAGTTGGAATCTCCGTTTTGATGAATCGGTCAAAGAGTTTGGCTTCATCAAGAACGAAGATGAGCCTTGTGTATACAAGAAGATTAGTGGGAGCATAGTGCTATTCCTTATTTTATACGTGGATGACATATTACTCATTGGAAACGACATTCCTACACTTCAGTCTGTGAAGACTTGGTTAGGAAAGTGCTTCGCAATGAAAGATATGGGTGAAGCCGCATATATTCTTGGCATTAAGATCTATAGAGATAGATCAAGGAGGCTACTTGGTTTAAGCCAAAGTACATACATTGACAAGGTCATTAGAAGATTCCGTATGGAAAATTCTAAGAGAGGAACCTTGCCCGTGTTACATGGAGTTTCTCTAAGCAAGACTCAATGTCCTAAGACAAAAGATGAGCGTGAGAAAATGAATGATGTTCCATATGCTTCGGCAATTGGGTCCATCATGTATGCCATGATTTGTACTAGGCCGGATGTATCTTATGCTTTGAGCATGACAAGTAGATACCAATCCGACCCTGGCGAAAACCACTGGATAGCCGTAAAAGCGATTCTTAAGTACTTGAGAAGGACTAAAGACTCGTTTTTGGTCTATGGAGGAATGGAAGATGATCTCGTTGTAAATGCTTACACGGATGCAAGCTTCCAAACCGACAAAGATGATAGCCGATCGCAATCGGGTTTTGTGTTTATGTTAAATGGTGGAGCTGTAAGCTGGAAGAGTTCCAAGCAAAGTACAACCGCTGATTCTACAACAGAAGCTGAGTATATTGCTGCATCGGATGCTGCAAAGGAAGCTGTTTGGATTAAGAAGTTCATAACTGAACTTGAAGTGGTTCCTAGTATTGCTAGTCCAATAGACCTTTATTGCGACAATAATGGTGCTATTGCTCAAGCAAAGGAACCAAGAGCACATCAGAAATCCAAACACATACTTAGGCGTTTTCATATCATTCGAGAGATCATTGATAGGGGAGACGTAAATATATGCAGAGTACCTACTGATGACAATGTTGCGGACCCGCTAACAAAGGGACTTCCACAAGCTAAACATGATGGTCATGTTAGGTCCATGGGTATTAGATACATGGGAGATTGGGCCTAGGGCAAGTGGGAGATTGTTGGTAGTGGTGCCCTAGCCACGTTTAATAAACGTTGTAATTGTTATCATTTATTTCATATCAATAAAGAGATGCTTTGATTATTATTGTTGTTCATGTTTACTTATAATAATCCCCGTCCCTAGTGCTTGTTAAGCACTAGTATAAAGGCTAAATGATCATGGGATGATCATGTTAGATTTATGGGTACTTGTTTGGAACAAGGTACTGGACTTGACCCGCTGCATGAGTTTTATGTCATGGTCTATGTCATACATATATCTCATATTAGTTATGTCATTTGAATCCTTAGACATGAAGTTATTATAGTCTTCCACTTGATGAACATTGTGTTTGACATATTCAAACGCTACCTTAACACGGTAGTTATAAAGGGTATGATTGGCACAATCGGATTCCCGTTGGGAAGAATAATAAGCTAAATGGATTTGTCCCTCCACGGAGAGATGTCAAGCTTGGGCCCCTCGAAGGAATGATGTTGATGAAATGTTCGGCCGGACTCAAATGGATTGATTGGATCAATAGCATTTGAATTATCAACATATTCGGAATCGAGAAAGTATTGAACAAAACAAGTTGACTGTTTGACCATGACTTGTGTTCAATGACATCGTGGACAAAGGGATTGTGACATATTCTAAAGGAATGCGAACTTGTATCTAGTTACACTATTTGGGTAGGTATGACGGTTTGCTAGAACCTAATCATATCTTATGAGTTCATGATTGAGCCCATTGCCAACTTAGTGTAATCCTAGAGGGTCACACACAAATAGAACGAATCATAAAGGACTGAATTGGAATTATGGAAAAATGTCAGGTTTGGCTCTGGCACGGTCGTGCGCCTTAAAATGGCACGGCCGTGCCATAAATCCAAACCAAGGCAAGGCTCGGTCCGTTTGGCACGACCGTGCCAAAAATAGGGCACGACCGTGCCAATATTCGGGGAAGGTCTGGCAGGTTCGACCCATTTGGCACGACCGTGCCAAATAAAGGGGCACGACCGTGCCAGAATTCCTGGCAGATTTAGGACTTGCCTTAATTAAGGTGACGGGATTTAGGAATCCTAGGTCATTAAGAGTTAATGACTAGGTCCTATAAAAAGCATCTTTTCACCAGCCATTAGACATATATTTGAGTGCCTCCATAAGGTTTTGAGAGGTTATTTTTCTTGTTCTAAGATCCAAAAGGTGAAGAACAATATGTCATAATTATCCATATAGTTCTTGCCAATTGTGAAAGTGTGTTTCACAATTTGGT